>JAQIWT010000096.1:0-36544 GCA_034696485.1 Isohypsibius dastychi | reverse complement strand
CCTCGCTGCGAAGGCCTACACCTACTGCAGATCTCAAAGGCAGCAAGAGTAGGCAGTCGGAGTAGGCTGTACGATTTAAGCAGCATATCATGTTTTTACCATTTGTTGTGGTTTTCCTCGAGTCCATATTTTCGTCTGCATACTTTCTTCGTTTCAACGTGGCTGCTTCTCTTTGAAATCTTCAACTTAGTCGTCTGTTATCCTATATTCATCCAGAATTTGGAATGGTGGATGAATCCCGATCAGTACGGTCTGTTCAGATTTCTAACATTCAAACCCATCTTTTCTCCTGTACTTTCCGTGGTGAGCTCACTTCAGTTATCTTCCAAATGCTCAAAAGTAGGCTCCAAGCTCTAGTCTTGAAAGACAAGTTTGGCCGTTTATCTGAGAGCCAAAAATATACGTCGGATGGCTGGCATGCATCAGTATGTTTTGAGGAAACGTCAGGAAAAATTGTTGAGGAATTACTGTGATATTTTGGGAGGACAAGATAATCTGATGTAAATCAGATTATTAGCAATATGCGAAGGCTTTTGCGGGCATATTTCCGACATGCTTTCTGATCTATTCGGACAATCGATGGTTTCTTGGCATTCCCCGTCCCGCACAGAAAAGCGTAACTCTTTAAGAACACGTCGGTTAGATTCAAAGTGCGGGTCTAAAGAATGGAAAACTACATACCCGTGTGATCATGGAGAAGATCAAGAATGCGATCTAAAGGAATGATAAGGATGACCTCAGAAAACCATGGTAAAACGCGGGAATTGCTTTAACCCCCCCCCCCCCCTATTTCCTCAAACGCAGAATGAATAGTGCTGCTGAAAACTGCAGAAAGAAATGTCCATGTTGAAATACCTTTGATAAGTTACGAGCCGAACGTGCTCAATGCTCATACACATCGACAACTATAGATATGACGTCATTGGTCCTTAAACGACGCGCTGATAGTCACATCACATGATGTTTGCTTCTCTGAAGAGACTATATACGATGAGTGTGTGTCAAAACTGTGTTTGGTGATGAAACCAGAGCATTTAAGTTCTTTTGCTCAAAAGGTGGCATATATGCACAGTTAAACCCCCCACCCTCCCCCTATATGCTGTCGAGAAAAAGTAGAATTTAGAAAAAACAGTTTTGGGGGTGGAGGATGACTTGTGGTGGCAGATATCTTCCGATGGAAGTGCAGTAAGAGCGGGGGTTCAGGCAGAGAAATGGGTTTCGTGCGGAGCGGATGACTGAGAAAAAGCTGAACAGCTGACTGGAATTTACGAAACTCCTTGCGGGCCATCAATAAATGCACCTCGAAAACGGAACAACAACAATAATAACCAAAGGGATGTGAAGGCAGAATGAGAAAAGTCCGAAAAGTTGAATGAACTATTCAATCAAGGTAGCATAACATAGATTGATTGATGCTACGTCTCATCAGAAATGTCCCGGGACAAGTCGACCTGTTCGGTATGCATGAGGCCGGTGGGATTGCTTTGTTCATTAAGAATTGGAGTTCAGAATTGTGCTGCCGAACACCAACCAACGAAAACAGTGGTGAGCGTTATCATGAAACAATTTAAGTTGCTCCTCTGCCAAATACTTTTTGGAGACAGACACACAATGACGTTTGAGAAAATACCCGTGTGCATGTATGCTATCGGCCTTTTAGTTCGATCCAATAGTCAAGAGAGCAAACTGCAGATTCATGTTTTCGGAGCTGAGCAAACTTTATTGGCCAAGTTATTCCCGCCACCATCGGGACTGCATTGCACAATACCCGAAATTTGCGATAAAAGATGATTGATGAAGATAGTGACTAAACGTTACGGCGCCGGCCGCCATTTTATCAAAAAGGAGCACTTTAAAATCTCTTCTTATCAACACACAATTTGACAAGTTAAAACTCGGACTTTACATTCAGCCAACCGACATCGAGAGTGGCAGCAGTTTGTCCTATCGGTCCAGTCGGGGTTAACTGCCGCATGCAACGTCCTAATCCCTCTATAATTAACTTTGCGCGGATTTCCCATTTCGTGACAATCAGAGAGGATAAAAAAGCGGCAGGTGAAGTACAAGAAGTAGTCCATTGAAGAATAAAACAGGTTGACCCGAGCTCTGCACACTGATGAAGTGGCGGTGAGGTGTGATGTGCGTGTATTTGGGCCGGGGTTTGAAGGCTTCGCGTTCCAGTTGGACAACTTCGTTCTCCTCATCGCGCTCATTTTCGAAGGGAATCAAATGTGTGAGCTCGTTATCTGGAGGATTATAGGATTTCAGTGGGGAGTTGAAACACAGGGACGCCATATTCTTCTGGACGGTTGAGCAGTCGTAACCTTCCTGACCGTCGCAGTAACACGAGCGCAACTTCAACGCCTGGCTTTGCCGGAGGAGGATGTCCAGACTGTTCTTGCATTGAAACGTGCATGACTTGCCCTGAGAAAAACAAAAGTTGCAATAAAATGGCAAAAAGAATGACAAGATATTGCATGAATAAATCCCGGAAAAAGGTCCCAAAAATATAATGGGTTTTGAAAAAAACCGTAGAAAAAGGTTGTTCTATAATGCTAGAAAATTTGGAAAAACATCTGGATGTTAAAAACCAACCTCAGACCACAATAGTTTTCCTTGGTTTTCTTTATCATGGCAAAACATGAAGGGTTACGTGAGGTTTGTAATTTTCATACAAGAAAGTTTTTATTACCGCAAAGGGGGAAGGTTTGAGAAATACAGTTAAAATAAAGGTTTATTCGAAATGAGTTGCATGCACACTAGAAACTGGTTTCAGGATTTTTTTGACCTAGCATCTTACTTCAGTACGTGAGCTCTACTAGCAATTGCGCGGCTTTTAACATCTGAAAATTTTAACGTTTATGAACCCTGATCCAGTTTAAAATAGAAAGTCACACGAAACTATTTTAGAATGCCATGAAATTGCTGTGCCAGTTTCTAAGATAATCCAAAAATCTTTCTATTTCTAATTAATTTCTAAGATAATCGCAAAAATCGACAAGTATCGTCGCTGCTTTCTCCTTTCTCCATGCAGAATCAGGGAACATACCTCGAACATTTTCCGGCAATGCCGCTGATAGAAATCCAGCGCAGTTGAGCACGATGCGTCCCCCAAGCAGATCATCTCAGCTACAGAGCAGCTTATCGTCGAATTTGGATTCAGTATCCTCACAACATCTTCCCGGCATAATTCCATCCTCTCCTTAATCCCAACACAAACTCCATTTCCCTGGCAGTCACAATTAAACAGCTCTTCACCGGCATCACTGCTCAAAAGCGCGACCAATGCGTTCCTGCAGCCCAAAGAACACTCCGTTGAATCACCTGTTGCAAGCGAAGAACATTCGGCGGTGAACGTTATTAACGCTTTCCGGCATGTTTCACGATGCAGGCAGTGGATCCGGGCTTTTGTACATGGAATAATATCTTGTCCACTGACGAAATCCTGGACTTTTAAAACCAGAAAGAAAAACGTGAGAAGCGAGTTCATTTTGAACGAGTTTTGAAGAATTATGAACGATGATGAGAAAATGTGCTACGGAATAAATGCGCTACGAGATGAGAAGGTGCAGGAGTGGCACTTGTGATGCAGGAAGAAGAGGGGGCGTGATATGGAAAGGCTGTGTGAGAAACAGTAGCGGGCTAATAAAGAATGATAAGCCATATCTTGACCACTGGTCAATTTCGGGCCTTTCGGCGGGGAGCGTTCTTTTCGGAGCCTAATTAGCCGCTCGACTGCGTCACTTGGAAATAAGACGTGGGAACTCTGTTCTTCCCCCAACTAAGATGGGGATTTGAGATTTTTATTCAGCAGTTGTATTTGTGTGCCAGAGTGGTCAATCAAGGTGATTATTTCGGAAAAAAGATTGACAGTTGGATATATTCTTTTTGACAGAAGCAGAGTTGAAGGAATAAACAAGACGGAGCAGCGGGAGATGAAGGCTTGAGGAGAAGAATAGCAACCATCTTGATATCAGATGAAAAGACACGCTTTTCTCTTTGCACAACGCAGATGAGAGCAGCTTCTTAATTAACTGTAATTAGTCAACTTACCGGCTTAGTATCGTAAATATACCTGTTGCACTTTTCCCGACCGGCTAATTTACAGCCGCACTTTTAGGACTCTAATTAGTGAACGTCTTCCAGGAACATCTCCGGCAGACGTCGCGCGACCGTTGAAAACTAATTGCCGATTTGGCAGAAATTACAATACAGCATGTAGCTTAAGAAAGTTAAATGTAAATTGAACAAAATTCGAAAAAAATTGAATTAAATTCTCCTATTAGGAATTTTTAATGACTTCCTTATGTGTCCAATTAAGATGGTTTATGTGCGATGAAATATCAGACTTGTAGAATCGAGCTGAGAAATTCGATCATGGCGGTCAGTCTTGGATCCGTCATTTGAACAGGAGCGTAGTCTGTCATGGAGATCAGATCATAAAACGGTAATGATGCTGTCAGCACTTTATTTATTGGTGTCGATAAGCGGTCAACAGAACTGTCAACAAGAACAATATCCGTCTGATAACTGCCTCTGATTTTTGCTGTGAATTTCGGGGCTTGGTATCATTCATTAATTAGTCTGATTTCGAATCATCAATAAGTTCATTGTACTCAATCATTATGAAATTGCGCTTTAGGATCGCAGTTCTGAAGTTTGCTTAAATCCAAACATCCAAAAAACTAACAATCTTGAACATAATTTCGTTTCTTCTGTTTTTGGTACGAAAAGTATGCATTAATCGCAGATCGGGTAAGAAATATTTTCCAAAATCGAATTTCTGTTGCAGAGCGGGCTCCACATTTTTCAGAACACTATTTATTTTGGTACGTTTGAACTGGTACATTTATTCCGTTGTGCCCTCCTCTCAAAACACGGAATAATAAACAGAAGTCTGGGCGGTGAAATATGGCGGAATCGTCTGTGCCAGCCACCGTAGCTGAATATTCTGAATAACTAGAACTAATGTCGGGGGCATCTCGGGCGACGCGGTCAACTTGGGTGGTCCGTTAGACGCTTTCAAATTGAAATACTCCTGCTATTGTGCGTTTCGGAAATGCATAAAGCTGATCCGTATACAGAACTTAAGAAACAAACGACCTTGAAAAGCAACATACTCCAACTTTATCTTTTTGTAATCTGATTTTTTTGGAGTCCGATAATAAACCAGTAATCAGCAATTAAAATTAACGGTACGTGACAATTAACTATTTATGCATTTTAAATCATGCAGTATGGGGAATATCTGGTTTTGGTCCCGAGTATCTTTAGGTTTTGAAATTATGTACGTCGTAGGAGATTTGACGATTCAATCAGGATCTTAGTTGATCGGGACTGGTTGGCAGCCAGTTTGAATGTTTCGTCAGCGTCAGCGAATGAATGATGGCAATCATTCAACGGAATGTTAATCACCATTTGGTCAAAGTGAAGAATGGCGACCAGCCACCTCACGCAGCGGGCAGTTGATGGTCAAAACAAGTGACTTTACAAAGTTAAATGTCAGCAAACAGCATTATTAGCACCAACGCCGTGGGAGACCAATATTATTCGCTATCATGCCCCACAGGCCCGTATTTCACCAGTCTCCCATATTCAAGTCAAGTCGATTTCTGTGGCACGGTTATTTTCAGGTTTAGCGGAGAACGAGAAATCTTCGATCGTTTTGGTTCAACGGTGATATTAGGGCGTTATTTGCTTTTATTGTGCATTCCATTGTTTGGGGAAATAAAAGAGGTAAAGGTTTACGAATGAATGAATTTAGCTTTTGATTGATTGCATTGCAGAGTTTTGTGCGGTCGCTTACGTGAATGGACCACATCACTTGGATAACTATTGGACAGCATGTTGAATGGTCCACTTGGGTGGCCGTTTCAACGCTTCTGTCTGCACGCTGTTTTGATCTGATTAACTGACCCTGGACTGGATCAGTCAAGTGAAAATATTTGTCACCCAGCCCGCCGAAACACATGTGCAACCACCGGCGTTTTGGAAGAAACGGCTTATTTCTAATTCAAATCGTTCGTTCGTACTTATTATGAGATATCGTGGTAGGAAACTTACGATGTTCTGTTCTTATGATATGTACTAAAGTGATTCAATGAGACTGTGTTCTAATGATGACAGTAAAGTAAAGAATGACACTAACCCTGTCCCTGTCCCTTTATCTTCCAGAGTTCCGCATGGTTCACAAAATCCAAAAATTGTGATCCAAGAAGTATTACCATTGAGTTTTGGGCATTTGTCAATATCATCAGTGAATTTTGTAATGCCATCAACATATTCAAGGCTAGTTATGGTTTTTGGAAATAGCTGGTTTCTTGCGGTTATAGCCAATCTATGAGCGAGTGACGTCAGCTGTCCCTTGCCTCATGGTAGTATGCAGCAAGCACAGGTAACCTGTTATCATGGTATGGATTTTACGTGAAATTGAGCAGTTTCAGTATATAAATATATCTAAATGAATCTAAATATGTATGTAATGTAATCTATTCAGTATATACTGTAATCTAAACCTTCTCTTGAAAATTGTGATTGCCTTGAAACGCTGATAATATTCTTAGTTGCCTTTCATAAATCTACCGTAGCGGTTTTTTTACGTCGCCATACAATGTATTCTTTAGGTAACGCTCAAGCAAAATAAGCTGATTCGCAGCCGGGCTTGCGTCAGATCAGTGCGCTATGTGAGGGTTTGTGTGGCAGTTGAACCATAAAACTATTGCATATTTGGTTCAACGAGCATCAGTTCGATCAAGTACAGTGGAATCTACGATAAGTGGGTAGTTCGCGCATCCCGGATGCAAAAGGATTTCCATGCCGATTGAATGGGGTCACAGTGTTCCTATTTTGGACTGAAATTTTGGACAAACTAATTCCGAAAAAACGGGGAAGAACAATTATAATAATGACTTTGTTTGCCAGGCGATCACGCACTGATGCATTTTTCTGTGATTTTCCTAACAAGAAATACCTGGTACGATTGTCTTCTCAGTTGTGGAGCTAAATCAGGAGTTATTAAAATCCCTGCAATCGTATAATGAATCACGCAAGCATCCGCGAGTGTCAAGGTTTTGTCAGGGATTAACCTTAGCTTTTCCTAAGTCTACTGCCGTGTTGTACGTCTACAGCTACATATACAGACATCATATGTGTGTGTATGTATTCATATGCCATCCGTAGAAATTAACCAAAGCATACTTAGACATCCAAAAGGTCACGATGAATGTTTCTTTCTGGCATTCCGACTCAAACGAAACCAGCTTCACTGGGAACAATTCCAGCTTTTCCAATTGGATACTCGAAAACAAAAATCAACTTCATCTCCTCATTTGGATATCCGTGGCTGCATGCATGGGCAGCGCCATTTTGGACCTCCTCTTGATTATCGCGATTTCCTCGAAAACAGCACTCCTTCAAGGATCCGGCATTTTGATACTTTCCACCATAATTCTCAACTTTGTTCACGCCGCGATCCATGGCCCACTTAGCATGTTCACAATTGCTCGTTATTTTTACCACGGGATCCTCCAGACCCAAGTGTTCTGTATGGGAGCGATCTATAGTCACATGGCCATACGCTACATCGAAATTTGGATCGAGCTGTTCCTGGCAATCAGCAGGTTGTGGGCCACTTTTTTCCCGACTCAATGCACTATCTGGAAAAACGCCAAATTCAACGCCATCTTAATTCTGCTGTCAAGTGCTGTTGGGTTTAGCACTCACATCCCAACTCTTCTCGGCATCGGTGCATCTTACGGTACAGGCCCACCGTGGTATGCTTGCCGGCCTCTGATTAACCATCCTTGGAAATACTTGCTCGGAACCGTATTTGGCCATTATTTGCCGGTCCTCAGCACCATGATTGTATATATTGTCCTTTACCTGAAAACCATGTTTTCTCGATGTGGAAGGCAAGTGGTTCCACCTGTGTGGAAAAGAGCTGTCCATGAACGCCGAAACAATATGACGGCCATGTTAGCCATTTTCTTTTTCTGGTCATCCCTCATTCAGATTCCAGCCTCCTTCATCGGAGAAATCGCACACAACCCATTGGTCCGTATATGGATTCGGATATTCAGCAGGTTGACTGTGGCATCGTCTCCGGTAAACCTGAATTACCGTGTGTCGGCGGGCTTACACTGATTAGAGTATGATGTTTTCCAGATAATCTTCATTGCGCTGAGCCGCGATTATCAACAGCAGATAAAAGTCATCGGGAAAAAACTCTTCCGTTGCGTTTGAGGTCTGTGAAACGCTGAGTTGGTTGGAGTTGAATGTGAGCTTTCCAGCCAGGACTCAAAATGATGCAGAAAATCTACGACCACAACCGAATTGTTCTTTTTTCAGTTTACTTTGGTCAGAATTTACTGAACCGTGTCGATCAGACGAGTTCTTTTATGACTAGGAACATTTTTGAACGGTGCTGACGTAAGACGATCATTATTACCGAAAGTACCACTCTTGCTACTTTTCGATCCATTTTTTGCTGTAACTCGAACCATTTCACTTTTTTCCAAAATTTTATTTACCGTAACTGTAGAATGCTAATCGTTCACTTACCCAGTCCACTGCCGATACACGGCACCTCGTGACAGATTTATTTGACTATCGGTTTGCCAAACAACGCATTGTATTACTTTGAGTGTTCTAAAAATTATGGTGGGGAGCAGGAGAAGGGACAATATTCGCGGTTCAGGCTCGACCTACACTTGTCATGGCATTGAGGAACACGACATTGGATGCTGTTCACTGTTTGGCTGTACGAAGTCGTGCTCAGCGCACGTCCTTTACAAAAACACCGAAGAAGCGTTTCTTCTTACCTGGCTTTTACGTGGCTATTACTATTATGGTAGTTGAAGGTAAAAGTTTGAGACTGACAAACATTTCTGGTGGTCGGGAGGCTAAACCGTTTCATAATAACAGTTGATGTGGCAGAATCCACTGACTTCCTCCGAGCATCCGGCATTATGATTGGGGGAAATGAGTCGATTCACCAAAAAAGCGGGTTTTTATATTAGTTATATTTTTTAAGTTGCTGCAATTTCATTCCAAAAATGAAATCCGAATTTTTCACTGACAAAGCTGTGAAGTAACAATTGTTCCCCTTGCGGAATACCTCTTAACCGTCCATGCCGGCACGAACAATCTTCTCAAAAAAATATTTTTATCTTTTTCTTTGTTCTCGAGGTCATTGGACCGACATTTCGAACACGCGGGGTCCACAGGCTGACATCTGCACAATGATGTGAATAATTTGTTCCCCTTCCCGAAGGGTAATTGGGGGGTGCACTCTATGCCTCTCGCGTGTGGGCATATAGCAGAATGGTGCTGGTATCATTTTCTAGGAACAATTCAAAATCATTTTAATCGCTGTAATTTAGATTGTTCTCTTTTGTAACTCTTTTACTTTATAGTATTAAGCGTCCATGAATATCAATCTCGGCTATTGCTGGGACTGTTGAAAGTTACCCTTAGTCTTTGTCGTGCAATATAGCATCCACATTACATCCAAGTTTTTCTTGGGTATCGTAACGCACAAGCAAAGCAAGTCTTCATCAAAGCTGTCCGTCATGTACCATTATACAACAGCGCCATGAACTTTCGTGGGCAGACTTCTCGTAGTCTTGAGGTTTCGTTGCTAACTTTTCGTAGCCTTGACTTTTCATATCCAAGAACTCTTGTCATGGAAACCTTTCGTATTCACAATCATTCGTAACCAGCAGTTTCATAGTAGACAATTCATGGTACCAAGAGCTCCCGATAAGAAGTTTTTCTTGTGAAAACACCATAGTACTCTAGACAATTTACGAGTACGCTAGAGACTGCAGAAGACCACAGAACCTCAAAACGACATCGCCACGAAACCTCAAACTACGAAACCTCTTACCTGCGAGGTCAGCAGACGACAAGATTTCTCGACTACGAAAAGTATGGCAACAAAAGGTGGCCTAGGGAATGTCATGGCACGCATACAAACTCAGCACCTTTGAGACTGAATTTTCATGTAAGGTGTTGAGCCACCAAACTGCGCATTCGGTCTGCGCCAAACGAAAGATCAGTTTGATCAAGAACAGTAGAATCACGAGAGTCGACTCCGTCCACTCGTCTCCGATGCAAAGGTAGTTCTCATGCCGCTCGTTTGGCTTGGGGCCACAGCTCCGTATTTTGCATGAAGCATACCAGTGAAATCACCTTTCTAGGAATACTTGTACGTATTCAAAATCATTTTAATCACTTCAAGCTGGATTTCTCAACGCTTATAGTACAGCATTCAACATCGTACAAAATCAGCACCATCGAGCTTGTGTTTCATGTTAAGAGCAGAACTATCAAAATTGTGCATTCGATTTTACCGTGAGAAAGTTTGGTCAATTACAGTAGAGTCACAATAGTCCACTTGCCTGCGAAGCACGCGTAGCTTCCATGCCGCTTGATTGGTGACACAGCTTCATACTCTGCATTCACGATCAAAATATTGCTCGAAATATTTTTGAAAAAACCGCAAACAGTAATTATGACAAGGACGTTGTTTTCGAGGCGATCGCTAATTGATGTAATCTCCGAGATTCCCCAACCTAGGCGCATTGTCGTCTCTCTGGCAAAGCAGCCGAATCACCCGTTGTAAAAACCTTGTAAATCTCATAATTGATCACGCAGTTCAATCATAACGGAACTCAAGATTTAATATCACAAATTAACCTGTACATTTGAAAGCGCTGAAAATGCTTTGGTGTCTGCAAACATTGTATATATATATATATACCTGCGCTGCAGCCCGTTCAGCAATGTGACTAACTGGGCCTGGACATCGAAAAGGTCACGATGAATATTTCTTTGTTGCGTTCCGATTCAAACAAAACCGACTTCCCTGCGAATGGTTCCACCTTTTCTTATTGGATACTCGAAAACAAACATCAACTTCATCTTCTCATTTGGATCTCGGTGGTTGCATGTGTGGGTAGCGCGATTCTGGACCTTTTCCTGGTTATTGCGATTTCATCGAAAAGAGCGCTCTACCAAGGATCCGGCATTCTGATACTGTGCACCATAATTCTCAACTTCATTTACTCCGCAATCCATGTTCCACTCAGTATATTAACAATTGCTCGCTATTTTTTCCACGGGATCCTTCAGACCCAAGTGTTCTGTATGGGAACTATCTACTGTCACATGGCCACACGCAATGTCGGTGTCTTAGTCGAGCTGTTTCTGGCGATCAGCAGGTTATGGGCCACTTTTTTCCCAACTCAATGCACCATCTGGAAAAACGCCAAATTCAGCGTTTTAGTTGTGCTGTCAAGCGCTGTTGGATTCAGCATCCCTATTTGGTTTCGGTGCATCTTTCGGTACAGGTCCACCATGGTACGCTTGCAGGCCAATAATCAACCATCCGTGGAAATACTTGCTTGGAACCGTATTTGGCCAATATGTACCGGTTCTCAGCACCATGGTCATATACATTGTCCTCTGCGTGAAAACCGTGTTTTCTCGCTGTCAAAAGCCAGCAGATCCAATTGTGATGCGAAGGGCTGCACATGTTCGCCGTGACAACATGACGGCCATGTTGGCCATTTTCTTTTTCTGGTCGTCTCTGATCCAGATTCCAGCCGGTTTCATCGGAGAAATCGCCAAACATAATCCCTTGGTCCGTCTATGGATTCGGATATTCAGCTTGTTGACGGTGGCAGCATCTCCGGTAAAACTTGAATTATCGTGAGTCAGTGGCTAGCATGAGGTCATGATATGTTCTTTAGATCATCTTCATAGCGCTGAGCCGCGATTATCAGCAGCAGATAAAGGCCACTGGAAAAAAGCTATTTCGCTGTGTTTGAACTCGGAAAACGCCAGATTGAAGGACATCATTGCTCGCTGACTGTGGATTTACCATCAAGGATTCAAAATGCAGGATGGAATTCCACCACCCAAACCAAGAAATCGTGTTGTTTCTGTTCAGTTCAGTTTTGAAATCATTGAAACATGTGGCCATTAGAGCACGCGGTTTTTATCTACCTACACTATATACCGATTATTAATGCCGATTCTCACGCTATTTTTCGATCCATCTTGTACTGTACTATATAGTACTTCACTGTTTCACTTTCTTCCCTACAATACTCAACTGTCGACCTTTCATTTCAAATCTAGAGCACCTGGTGACAAATATGTTTGTTTTTCTGTTCACCAAGCAACGGTTCCAGTTAACTAAGACGCGTTGGCGGGGGGGGGGGGGGGGTACTGAAGATGGGGTCATACCGCGATTCAGGTTCGTTCTGCAGTTGTCAGCAGTTGAGTAACACGACAAATGAATATTATTTACTGTTTGGCTGTACGAAAACGTGCTGAGCGCACATCCTTCACAAAAGCATGAAGAGCAATAGTGTCTGATTAAGTGGATCGTAATTGAAGTTAAAAATTCTCGGACTGATAAACGTTTCTGGTTGTGGGGATGCTGAACCGTTTCATGACAAGAGTCGAAGCAGCGGAATCCATGGACTTCCTCCGAGTATCCGGCATTGGCATACACCGCATCAGGTGTCTTACGCTGGCGCGGAACTTGGCATTTACGCCACCTACAACCACAAATATTTAGAATACCATAGGAAATCAAACAATGTTATGAATATTTTATCAAAACCAGAACTGAATAGAAATTAACAGGAAGTTTTTGTGGAAATATTTTTGGGAATATTTTCTCACAGTAAACGAAGAAGTTGACGGTGAAGTTCACATTCTGCAGCATGTTCAGAATTGGTGCTGTGATATTCCGATTGGTGCGGTCCCATCGGCTGATGCAATATCGGTCGAGTAGGTAAAGGATATTAGTGACAAATGTTGGAGATTGGGTCAAGAGGTAGATTGCAACGCAGGAGCCCAACATGGCCAGTGCTCCCCAGTCGATACCCGACGCATTGCAATTGCCTGACTGAGATGCCAGAAGGTTTTCCCGACGGAGGCGATTTGATTGGAGTATGATGCGAATCAGGAAGATATTGAGAATCAAGATGGTGAAGAAGGTACTTAATTGTACGACAATCTACAAACAGAAGCAATCAGAGTCTTGACTTTCGTTTCTTGCCAACTTCTCTACAGAGGAAAATGAAATTATCTGTTCAGAATAAAGAGTACTGCGAAACGAAACTTTCGGGCTGTTTTTATTTTGTTTGATTATTAAATTTGTCTTTGACCCTTTTCAAACCATGAATTGTATAACAATATTCATAAAACAACGTTTTAAATAAATAAAAAACCTCTGTTCAGGACCAGTTATTTTCCAGACATTTTTGCTTCTCATAGAACAGTAAGGCAGGCAGTGAAGATATCGTAAGGCTTCGAACTAACCAGATTGCTTCTACAGGAATTCTTTACAGCTATCTAAATGCATTATTTATCCATGATTTTTTTATACATATTTTTTTCTAGACAACAAATATAAGTGCCAGTTTAAGTTTGAATTTCTTCACGGAAACTTCTGTAAAGTAACACACTGTTCCACAGCATATGGGCGAATTGGGATGATTCCAGGATATTATTTTCTGAATAATTGAAACGAAGAGCTACTCCCCTCTCTTGACAAAATGCAGTTACTAATTTGCCAGTTCAGCGGAAATTAAAAGGGAAGTGCTACAGCTGGAGTGGATTGTTGTATCTGTCTGTAACCCCTAACTAAACTGCAAGGCGTTTATTATCCTCGAGAAGCTTCTTGGAGATGCATCAACCCAAACACTTACCAGGAGCCACAAATAGACGCTATTGAAATTCAAGAGTAACTCTGGACGATTAATCTTGCGTTGCGGCTGGCCGGCGGAAGCAAGGTGATAGTTGGCGTAGAACCAGTAATAATCAACAAGCCGTGCGAGAGCGGTGATGGATGCCAGAGTGAATATCATCCCCACAATGTACACGCTCCTTCTTCCCTGACTGATAATCATGTATTTAAGTGGATATTTGATGGCCAGGAAACGCTCCACAGTGAATGCTACAATCAACCTACAAACACGTCAAATATAGTCATGCACACCGGATGCCAACTGAAAACATCGTGTGAAATGAAAAACTACCGGAAACGGTAGTGATTAGGAATGCCGGCGTACAACAGAAATAATAAATTCACAGAACGAGAAGGTCATGGATTGATTTCACACCACTTGTGAAGGCTGCTTAATCTAATTTAATCCTGTAATGTGAATATACTGAAATCCATTTCGTTCGATTGCTGAACGATTTGGATAAAAAGCAATGTGTTCATTCACGCGGAATAACACTTCAAGGCTGATCATTATAAAAAATGAAATACGAAAAAATTCGCTTTTGCGTCGTCTGCGTAATTTACTTGACAGTAATAAAAGACGTCAACACTGTAAATATGATTATTTTCATAATTGTTTGTTTGTTGGTGACTGTGAATCAATCAGTGGATATCTTTTTCTGATATCAGCGCCCATCCAGGTTTGATGTTCCGGATGCAGATTATTACCACAATTTGAAGACCGACAAACCAATTTTATAATTATAAATAACGCCATTCTCACCTCAGCTTAAATGCCAAGGGTCAAAGAAATCATATTTTCATTTTATAATGCAGATCGCCTGTGTACTTTCTTGCAAACGACTTACCATGCAGAAGCAACCGCGCACAATTCCTGAAGAAAAAAAGCAGTCCCCATCAGCGGCTGCACGAAGGCCAGTAAACGAGCTCGCGGTCTTCCGTGAATTTCGCCATCGTAATTTGATAAATACGCAAATAGCGCATTCCACCTAGATTAAAACAAACGTTTCAAGTTTTAACATCGAAACAATCTTGGAAGAAAATTAGCAGAAATATTTGATTTCCTCAAGAACGATTTGCACTCACATGAACAACAAATCGGCCACAGCTATCCCCATTAAATAAATATTTTTCGACCCAAAAGGCCGATCCCGTTGGAGAACAATCAAACTGATAATATTTCCCACCGTACAACATAACAAGAAAAATGGATATGTACATAAATCCAAATACCGGATTGGGTGGCGCGTAATCGGAATAGCTGAACTGTGCCAACCACAAATCGTCGTATTAGCCGTTATATTCATGATGTTACATAGGAAGAAAATGACTGCCGGAAAAATCCGAGTTCGAAGTCAAACAAAAATCAGTACTGAAATACCCGAGCCGAAATTCAGGACCAATAAATTTTAAGCGCGGAGCATAAATGGCGAAAGATATTCCACTGCAGTTTAAAATGGTTACTGTAGTGGAATTGAATGACGTCAGGCGCATTCAGTCTCTCTTATCCCCATATCTTGATCCCATTTACCCAATAAAAGAGTTCCTGTAAAGACTCTGAATTACCGGGCCGGGATAAGAGTGCTTGCTGGAAAAGATGTTGACAGGATGTCGTCAATTGCTAAAATGCGGAGCAATCATTTACAGGCTTGCCCTAAAACGGCAGTTTTCAATCGTGTTGTCGGACAACCACATAAATGTCAAATTTTTATTTCAAAGACTGAAAAGGCTCAAATATAAATTGCCATGAAATAGGAACAGTTGGGGCTAAGTTGGTTTTACATTTCAATTTTCGCGGTGAGCCGGCGTTTGAAGTGGGGGTGCGTGCATTCCGTAGAGTTTAAGACCCTTGTGCTGAATACGCGCTGCGGGTGATTATGTTACATATTTCCGGGTGGGCTTATTTAATTAGTAAACCGACGCGAGTTTTTCTCGGAGAATACGATTGGTCATAAAATGCAGAATGAGGAATGTGATCTAGTTTAGCGAGAGAAGCTGACAGGATGACATAGTGGGAACATGTGGTGTTTTTGTCCGAAGCGAAAAACGATCACTGGACGCGGCGGGAATTCCGTTGCGGTTATTACCTCTTAACTGCTGTTGTTTTTTACTTTGCCCTGCCACTCTCTTCAAACCAACAAATCATATATTATTTTGTTTCCTCGATGTCAGCTTGCACTGCGGTTTGATTTATTTTAATGGCAAAAAATGAGCATCGTCAGTTCGAACAACATACCGTACACACATGTCATTTGTGACTCAATCCAGAAAAGAGCTCAACTTCGGATGTGAAAAAATGAATGAACAAGTAAAACAAAACAATGATAATCAAGCCTAGTAATTGATTCTCAAATCAGTAACTCAAAAACTATGTCAAGAATGCAAAATCTGTTGACTTGGAGTCGTCGAAAATTTGGTATCCTTTATGTCTCAACCCTGTGTTCATTACGAACCGCATACACTGACAAATCGGAAATGCCGAAGATACAGTGTTTGTTGACCGGATCAAGACAAATGAGGTTAGTTTGAAACCCATTCGACGAAGGTGCCATCTGGCAAACGCAAGAAGCTGAGAAGATCATTCCCAGGATGCTCATTATCTGGGCTCTTCCGCAATGTTCTCAACGAAGTAGATGAGTCGAGAAACTGGTTTGTTTTTGTCACTGAGTGTACAGAACGGTAGGTGATCTGTAGAACTAATCTTTAATCTCGTAATCCGTAAAACCAATCGCTCAAACCAACCGGCAGTTCTAAAACTCAAAACGTGGTGGTATTTTCTCGGATGACAAGTAGCTCAGTGATGTGGAACTGGACCGTATATGTTCGAATAAAAAGGGTGAGTTACATAGGAGCAAGCTTTCCTTCTGGCACGGTTTTTTTTGGCGCTATCCCGCATTCCGTGTGCCCTTGTACAGTGGAGTCCTTCTCGATTCTTGGTGGCTGTTAATAGCTTTTCGCTTCGTTTTCATTCTTGAGCAACAATTTTTTCCCACCCGCCCTTTCCTGGCTTTTTACTGGTGCTCTTAAGAGATGGGGGGGGGGGGGGGGGTCTGTTGTTCAGTCCACTGTTGCCGAACTCCGAACGCAGCTCGATCACGATCTCTCGACAAATTTTCGGTTCGCTGATGCGAAAGTTAATAAAGCGCGTTTTCTCGCTAGAGACAAGTCACGCTGTTCGTATTACAACATAACAATCATTTTGCATGCTTCCTGCGTCTGGCTGACCATCATCCAAATCCCAAACTCTTCAGTACCAGACTTTAGAGTTCATGGTATATTCCGCTGCAGGTTCCGATTTTCTGGTACGCGGAGGGTAGCAGAAGTCTCGACAGAAACAGCCCACAACCTTAGGGTTCGCGTTTTTCTGATGCGATATCATGATTCGGCTTCGTACTGCTAACTAAGTGGTAAGGAAATGAACATACAGGTACACGAGCCCAGGATACTCTGCAAGCGTCAGCAATCGACTGAGAGCCCCACATAGGGATCGGGATTTAACTGATAAGTGTGGAGCTACTGACGGGACAGTCAACGTTTTGCGGGAGGTTTTCCGCTTAGAATATATCCAAAAACCGGCATAACGGCAAAATAAAAACGAACATCAGGGATGTGCCAGCTCTAGCGCCTGAGCACATGTACGCTTCTTTCTCCAACTTTGAATCCGCTTCGACAACGCTTCTCATCTCAGCGTCACAAACTTCCCCCACAAGAGGGTACTTGCAAGCCGTCATCCGGTTCAGATCACTACAGCAAAGAACATGGTAGAGCAAACGTGGGACGAACACAAAAAACCAACCTGCAGAAACTGGCGCGAAATGTTGGCTCGTTCACGTTATATCGATAGAATGTGTATCTCTTCATTGAATTCAACGACGCCATGTAAACGGTCGACAGTTCGTCACACTCCGCGAATACCCTCTTGGCAGTATCGTTTGTGAAGATTTTCTCGAAAATGCATTCCTCGATCTTTGGCTTGATATCTTGGGTCACGTTGCATCTTCGCAGGGTTTTGGTGTAGCCTTGGATGTAATAGTTCTTCGGACCATCATCCATGCACTTTGTGGCAAAGTCATCCAGACAGTTGGCAAATGTGTTCTGATTTCTGTGGGTCGATAAAGGTCAACAAAAGCAATAAATGAAAACGGTTTTGGAACTGACCCGCATATTTCTGTAGAGGAAGGTCCACTTCGGTCGAAGCACTGATCCAGATGACTCTGACATTGTTCTGGAGTATTCAGTGCTAGACACCCTGTTGCAAAGCCCAGTGAGATAATCAGGTTCCAGAAATACATTCCGTCAAAATTAGAATCTCAAGTGAATGATCGCAATGGATGAGCTGATATTCTGTGGTTTTATCACCGTATCGTACTTTCTTACTTCAAGGTTTTATACAGCTTATCATTATAAGATAGATGCTTGACTTTTGCTTGTTAATCGTGTGATTAGTGTTGGTCACCGACAGACGCCTTATGACGTTGCCCTGTCTTGCATGTCAGGTAGCCTTTGATCGCTGAACGACGATATTTTTCAGTATTTCCAAATAACTGAAGTCCGGTTATGAAACCTGAGCGCTACATATACAAATCGCCCAGTTTATGCCCTGGAACTGAGGTTTGGTCTAGGGATCTCATGAGATCCAGTCGGTGCTGAACGGTTTGTGACGTTAGCGATATCGTATCTGACTGGATTTTTTGAGATGGAGAGCCTCCGATTTAGCCACACGGCACAGCGCAGTGATTCAACTCACTCATATGGGCTGTTGATCGGAGCTTGACTTCATAGTTCTAAGAGTTGAAATATCTTAGGACATTTATTCGCTGGGTTTCTTTCGCTCTGCTGGATCGTGGCTAAACAGCATCAGAGTCGGGCTTATAACAGTTTACACTGTACATGGCCGGAATATTTTTTCAAGACAATTGTCTTCAGTTATCCTACTGTACTCTTATCTCATCCCACCCCCCTCATTCCGCTTCAGCAGTATCTACTGTAAGAACATTTAGTAATTTTAAAAAATTCCAAGAATATTTGCGTGAACGATTGAAGAACTCGCCCATGGACGGACTTACCCCTACGCCAACACATTTTAGAGCCGGGCGAGCTTTATAACCCATGCGAACATCTACACGCGCGGGTCAGCGAACAAAACTTGTGACAAGCCGCGGGCAGTTGACCAGAGAAGCGAAAATGGCCTCGTCGTTTTCGCGCGATCGGTTTACGTTCTGGGTAATTAGAAGATCATAACACCTTCGGGGGACGGTAACACTGTCTCAACCAATCATTTATGGATAATAAACTTAATTACATTAGCTTTTCGGAGCGCTTAGACACTCAATACGATGCGCATATGAGCAATTTGTCTACACGTTTTGATCAGAAGAAACCATACCAGTCTCGAAATGCGAGTTTAATCAGTCATTAGTCACTGTCGTCTCGCACTTTCGATTTTCCTGATAAACAAGCAATTTGAAGAACGGCAGTACACGTGTGAAGATAATCGTTTGAATAACAAAGCAGCTCAACCGCAAAATGCATAAAATTAACACAATTACCAATTCCGAACTAAAATACCCGATTTTCAGGCTGACTTAAAAAATCACCTGTTGCGATTCTACGTGGCTTTCTCCCAACTTGCAAAACCGTTGCCGATCCTTGCACACTTCCTCTCAATAAATCCCCATTTGCCACCATCAGAAAGGCAGCTCCATGGATCGAAACTATGGTCCCTCTAGTCAGGAGCCGACTCTCGTCATATTTCACCGAACCCACGCTGCGGAGGTAGGAGTATCCAACAATCCCTTCCAACTCAACTGTTCCAGCACCGTTAATTCTGACGTCCAGATAATTTGCCCGAATGTCAGCTTGGAAGCGCGAAGCCCCCGTTAGAAAAAGGCTGAGATGAGGGGCAGAAAGTTGACCGTCAACAACCGCGACGGAACTCATTTCGTGAGCCTCTATGCGTTCCAGGGACCGGCAGCAGACTATTATTTTAACTGCAGAATAACTGCAGTCCGAACGGATTGATAGTTGTTCTTCTCGAAGTGTTGGTTGAATGCAAGGTGATTCATGATCTGGTCCAGAAAATGTGACTGTGACCTCAGACGTTTTAGGATCGATAATTAAGCCTACTTGAAGTCCACTGTAAACGGCGAGAGATGCGATGTCTTCGTTGGAGAAATGATGGATTTCGATATTCAGTGCGGAGAGTGCTGGAAAAATGATTATCAAATAAACAAAGCATAATTTGGCTAAAAAGCCGTCCATTTGGAAGAGCTGGCGGAAATGCCATTACCGTTGTCTCAGTGTGTTAATTGTCTATTCGCACATCTTTGGAGGCGAAAGTAAACGGGTTCTGCTTTGACATGACAAGCTACAGTCGGTTTTCTGAAATTTATGATGGGATGAAACTTTGACAAATGCGCTTTAACCTTCCGCTCATCACTTCGGTTTCTTGCTTATAAAAGATCCCTCGCAGATGGGCGGTTCGAAAAAAAATGCGAGTCAAAAACAATTTTTTGTACAAAAAAAACAACATACTTATTTTATGTATACGAGAAGACTTTCTGAAATCACAGCACAGTACATGTTGCAACAAAAACGCCAGTGGCAATCCATACAAGTATTTCGTGGCCTCGACATTTTTCGAGAGGCGGAGCAGTGGCCGCTTCGTTTCCAAAGCGATAGCGCTTCGCTATGAAAGAGGCGGGCTTGATTGGCTATCCCCCTTCTATGTCTTGATTGATTCATTTTGTAAATTGACGTAGAATTCTCGAAAAGTTGCTGACGTTTCAAAGTCCACGAAATCTTCGTTGCTCGTCGAAATATTTCTGTCTGAACACTGCTGTCTATGTAAGCAGCTTTGCGATCGGATAATCCACTATTTTGCAATCGTTGCTTCAGTTGATAAACAGCTAAGTTTCTGCAGAAGTCCAGCTTTACCTCATCTTCCGAAAATCTGCGCAACCATCTTCCAAAAATGAGCGGAGATTTGAGTCACTCGCGGAATATTCATGGAATCAGCACAGACTGTGTTACGTTGACGCGATTTGTTCTGGAGGAGCAACGGAAGTATCCTTCAGGTTTGTTGCAGTTGAGAATATACTCAAGGAACACCTGCATCCCTTTTGAACGAAAGAAGCATTTCGTTCTTCGTTTTCTCTTGCTTTGTTTTTGCTTCTGCATCTTTGGCTGCCACACCTCCGAATTCTCCCAATCTGGTGCCAGCATCTGGATCTTTGATTTGCATTACGAAATTTATTTCACTGAAATTTTGTTTGAATTGTTTTGCTTTCTTTCCTGTGGTAAATTCGCGAATTCCCCTTGCTATTTATGGTTTATTGATATTGTTGGATCATTGATAACTTTTGTTTTCTACTTTTTTAACCTGCTTCTTCTCTTTTTCTAGCAACGGGAGATCTGACGCAGTTGCTGAACGCCATCATCGTGGCCGTTAAAACTATTGCTTCAAGTGTCACCAAAGCCGGAATCGCCAAGCTGTAAGAGAACGTTATTTTTTGTACGAAATAAATTTTTGATTGTTTTTTTCTGTTTTTTTTTCTGAACGAGTCTTTTTATTCTTCAGAATAAAATATCTCTGACATCCATGGTGTTTTTTGCGATTTTTTATGCTTTGACGACTCCCGGAAGTAGAGTTTGCTTTGAAAACTGTTGTTACGAACTATGTTAATTGGCATTCAGTTTTTTCATCCGGCGTTTTGCGTTCTTTCATTAAATACCGTTTCCGAAGGGTTTGATTGTTTATTTGGTTTTTGTTATTTCAGGTATGGAATTGCTGGTGAAACGAACATTCAGGGTGAGGAGGTGAAGAAGTTGGACGAAGTTGCCAACGAGCTGATGCTCAACATGCTCAAATCTTCATATGCCACATGTTTATTGGTTTCGGAGGAAAATGAGAAAGCCATTGAAATCGACGCTGATCGGTCTGGAAAGTATATCGTTTGTTTCGACCCACTGGATGGCTCTTCGAACATTGACTGTCTCGTGTCAATCGGGACTATTTTCTCCATTTATCGCAAGGTTAGAATTGACATTTTCGGATGAAGATTTATGTTTGAAGTGAGGCGGTTGTGGATTAACTTTGAATGAAATCCTAATTTTTTTTCCGGTAAATCCGGTGTGTTTTGTTAGGGCAGAGTTTTTTTGTCTTGGATATGCATGATTAGGGAATCTCGTCAAGAAATCTCTTGAATTTTGATTTATGACGTGATTTTATTCTTTCACTCTTGTAAAGCATTTCTGAGCGACGAAATTGAACTGGTTTTGAATTATTACTGGATTGGTTTAGTGACTTTTTCCGTCACATTTTTTGACAGACATCTAGTAGAGTTTGTTGGGACGTCATAGAAACGAAATATCGCTGGCATGAATCTAACATGACTTCTTTAATCCAGTCAGAATTTGTTTATGAAGGTTATTATCGACGTACAGTATATGGTGGGTATGAACCGGTAGCTGTCAAAATTATGTGATGACGTGTGCTGAACGCTGAAAAATGCTAGCTGTCAAAGAATACAGTGTGATCTTAGGTTTTAGTCGGAGTTCATTGTTTGTGTTCACTGTGTTTCCGGTTCTTCAAAGCGGAAAACAACATTTTTTTAAAACACAATTTAATTGTTCATCAAATAAACATACGGTGTAAAAACATTTTCTCACCACCAATTATTTGGTTAGCAATGTCAGAGGTGGTGCACAGTGATAAGAAACACATTTGGATGTCTAAACTCTAAACAATATTCAAGCAATGTTTTTCAGGTCTTGATAAGCATCTGGTGAGTTATGAAGACGAAAAGGCTTCCTTCACGATTATTTACGAAAAACAGTACTGTCACCACATACACAGAGATGTAAATTTCTATCATGATAACTTCTATCAGATTAATTTCCGGAGAATCTATATTCCAAGCAAGGAATGATCTGCAGGTATTTCTGAGGTCTTCAGTTTTATTCGCACTTTCATAGAATGACTTTGTATTCATCCCATAACGATGAGATGATTTCGATGAATAACATGTGATAAAGTTGTCTTCTTTGGAATATTCGATAACAAATTTAAGAAGGTTTCTAACTCTCTCCCGATCAGCTTTATTATGAATGGCCACGAAAATCTCCAGTTTTTCTCCAATTTTCGGCTGAATATTAGTACTTGGATTTTCAACACTGTGTTTCGCATTTTTTGACTCTCTTTGGCTGACATTCCTTGTCACGTCAAACTACAGATTTTCAGATTAAGGAACGAATCATGTATTTTATATCTTCATTTCAGAATACAACCGGAAAAGCAACGGATGCAGACGCCCTACAACCAGGCCGGCAAATCGTAGCTGCAGGTTATGCCGTATATGGTTCAGCGACGATGATGGTCATCTCCATGGACAACGGAACACATGGGTTCACTTTGGACCCGGCTGTTGGAGAGTTCATCATCACACATCCCAACATGAAGTGTAAACCTCGTGGAAATACGTTCAGCATCAATGAAGGTTATGCTGCCAAATGGGACCCGGCTATCACCGAATATGTTCACAGCAAAAAGTTTCCACAAGTAAGTTGGTACCGTAGCTATAATTTTGCGTTCAACTACGAACAGAGTGCACTGCTGTTTTGGTTACAGAGTGGTAAAGCATACAGCGCTCGGTATGTCGGCTCTATGGTAGCGGATGTTCATCGAACTTTGTGCTACGGAGGCATCTTCATGTATCCTGCGTCGAAGGATTCTCCCAACGGAAAGGTTGGTTGAAATTATAATGTTGTGGAAGTGGTTCCGTGTTCCAGTGACGCTGACTTCTTGAAGTCGTGTGAAAGTTAAATTTGAATGAAAATGGAGAGTTGGTTTCGATTATCAAAATTTGTTTCTTGTGATTGGACGTCTCATGCCAAGCTCATTGCCGTGTCATGAATTTGGAAGCAGGGGAAAAACTGGAATTCTAAAAATTCAGAGATTGCAGGTGCTGAGGGTTGTAGTCGTGTATGTTTTTGACAATTAACATCTTGAAAATTTTGAGGTATAGAATTCAGAAATACGTAAGAGAAATTCCGAGAACTGGAATCTGTTTTAGTATCGAAGTTTCGCAGAAATGAAAACCTGAAATGAAAATGTGTTCGAAACGTTTTTCGTTTTCGTCACATTATAGAATCGTTCTAATACAATTTTTATTATCGGCTGATTTTTATAGTTTGAAGGACTTTTGGAGCTTCTACGTTTTATATCAGTTCATTTCTCGGTATTTTCCCAGTTTGATACTAAAACGATTCCCATATTGTTTGGCAAGTTTTTCAGTGCCGGAACAGTCTGGACTGTTTTTATTCCTTGCTTTGACTGTGACCATGAATTTCCCAAAACAATCCAGCCAAGAAAAACACGGACAATTAAATTAGCCTCACTTGGTTTCATCCATATCCAAACGCTCAGCCTTCCAATAGAACTAACCCCACAATCTCATTTGCAGTTACGACTCTTGTACGAATGCAATCCAATCGCCTACATCATCGAGAACGCGGGTGGTCTCGCCTCCACCGGAAGTATGCCCATTCTTGACATTCAGCCCAAAAGCATTCACGAGCGTTGTCCCTGCTTCCTTGGCTCCAAGGAAGACGTTGAAGATGTGTTGGCCATGTACAAAAAGCACAATCTTAACCAGTAATAACAAATTAGCTTTCATCTGACTTCCGGCACTGTTGTTCTTTTAATCCCGAATCTGACGTATTTTTCACTATGTTTTATGACATGCTGTGATTTATTGGCTGGGGCCTCTGCTCGTTCCCCTCCATTTGGCAAATGCGCCTGCAATTCGTCACATTAACTAACTCTTCGGATCGATTAATAGCCTCTTCTTTTGGAGTTCACTCACACGCGCTTCTTGTGATTCCTTGACTTTAATTCCAATTATTCCACCCATGAACGGATTCTTTCTCGTTTACTCAAAAATAACAGAAGCATATAATTAAACTCTTTAGAAGTTATGAAAACATTTGTGCATCAGATAGTTTTCTTTCGGATGCAATTTTGTTTTCTCTTCGACGGTTTTTTCGTTAAAAACAACACTTTTCGACTTTCGCATCTCACACTTCATGAACTAATGTGTACTGTGCCAAAGTTCCCATATTCTTTGCATTTCCGTGAGCAAATTGGTATCTGAATAGTGAACCACCAAATGGCGAACTGATCTGACCATTACCGAGTCTGAAACTTCCGAAAATGGAAAAAAAACGCTGTTTTATGCTCGGAAATATTCTCTGTAACTTGAATCCCTACACACATACATGGTAGACTTTTGGAGAAGACATGCTCTCAGGAAGAAACGTACGCATAGAAATGTTAAAAACAAGAACAAATTTCAGTTAGAACCAACAGCTCTGGCCTGATCGGAAACAATCGACAACGGTGTCATCTCGTTATCACTTCCCGCCAGAAATGCCGGTGTTCTCGGTCGCTCCTCATCAATCGGGAATATATACCCCTGGTTAATAAAAGACCATAGCGAGTTCCTCCGTTTCTCTTTCTCAACCGGCGGGGGCTCATCCGAACTCCTCGCGTATTTGGCGGGTTTTGGTGGCGTTGCCTCCGGCAAGTACCTTTCCTCCCAAAGTGAATCCGGCGGAAGTGTTCGGTAGTTCTGCTTATGCCGAAATCGGCTCACACACCAGAACAGTACAAATCCAATGATAATCGCCAAAAAGAGCGCCAAAATCACCACGAAGCCGGCGAATGATTCGGATGAGTGGTAGAGATGAGTCCCATGGGATGTTGCGCCGGTCTCGTGTGTTTTCTCTAGGGCATGTGCGCGACTCATGTTGCTGGCCAGATGCCCTTGCGCGGAATAATGGGCTACGTGATCCGACATCCAAATGCGACTACTTTGTGGCGGCTAAGGTGATTTGCCGGCCATAATCATCAACGTCGCTTTGCAAGTCAGATTTATATCCAGTTTCTTTTATGACTGCGTTACAGACCGGAAATGTAAAAGCCACTGCTCGCGGCTGAGCACGATCGTGAGTGTACAAATCAATGGATTCACGATCAACAGACGTTGAGTCCTTTATCAGCCAATTTCCATACAGGGAAGCTGATTTGCGGATTATTGCACATCCAATCAATCAAAATCGGAGATGAACGTCAATCAAGAAAAGCAGCTTGTTCATTCAGACTGGTTTGACCGGTTCGCGCCGAGTTCAGTTGAACCAAACAAGCGAATCCGTGGCTCTTGACCAAGCACGTCACTGGGATTTCAGTACCAGATGGCGACAATAAACGCAACAGGATTCCGGGAGATCATGAAGAAGTCCAACAAATTTCGCTGAATACTGCGGTCAAGGTGGATTGGCTGATTCCCAGCGATAGTTATTTTGCGAGGAGAAGCTCCAAAATCGACCGTCGATTCGAATTTTGAAGACTGATTTCAAAGTGTTGTGAGATGCAGTTAAAAAAAAGATGATGGAACGGAATGGCGAGGCGAGTTTGAGGGAACACAAGTAGAGTGCATGTGCAATTAAAAGTCCATCATTCTTGAAGATGATCGATTTTGGCGCAGATTGCATTCAGGGTGGGCTGGCTTCCCTTTCTCCCATTCTTCTGTCAGCCAATGTCCGAAATTGAAAGGCTAAGTGAAGACAAGCATAAGGGGATTGTGTTGTGCCGGGGTTTGACTTGGTATTCCAGTCGACCATTAACTACGCTCAGCTGGCGCCTTTTTATCAAGTGCAGCCGCATGATAGTCATTCGTGAGACCTTGACGTTGCTGTCCTTGCTACAGGAGGGGCCGGATAAGGCGCGCTTGGCCTTGTTTCCCGATTGATTAAAGAGCAAGACTAGCGCTTCGCATTTCCTGCTGGATAGCTGAGCTTGCGCCGCGATTTCCGCTCTGGTCAAAGTGTGCTAGCTTCCGAAAGGCTCATTACAGTAAACCCCATCATTACTCTGAAGCACTGGAGAAACTGACATACCAGCGCTTCGGGAACAGCCCGAAAGTGCGCGGAAACTTTCATCCAGAACAATATCCAAACGTTGAGGCCAGTAAGGTGACTCTGATGATCGGTGTTTTAACTGTGAACCTAAGCTCATATTGGGTCCTCAAACCGGGGAATACAGGAAGAACATTGATTAAAGTTTTTTCCCGCCTTCATAATCGGTCGAGACTTTCCTCAGGCGACGAAACCACTCAGTTTGACCACCTACTCTTATCCTGCTAAAACCTCATGTTTTGTTCTGAGAAAAACGAGTAATCTACACAGAAACGCGACCCAGTGAATTGTTTTATTATCCTCTGGACTTAAAATCCCTGGCTGAAGATGCAGCGAACTGCCTTATCGGTATCGCTCAGAACAAGCAGAATAAATAAATCGGTGCGGAGATGACAGCCGAACGCGCTACTGTGCCAGATTCGTTCGGTTACCCTTTTTTTATCGGTTTTCTATACAAAAATTGCATGCAGACAAAAGACTGCATGTAGACAAAAGAAAACGGCGTGTTTCTTCAAAACAGAAGCAGCGTCATGGAGGTTCAGTAGAAGTTTGGAAAAAGTCGTAATAGTGGCCCATTCCGATGGGATCAAAAATTAAAAGTTTGCAGACGATTGATGACCAGTTTGATCAAAACGGTAGTGTCGCGGATAGTACATCTGTTTGTTTGTCACGGTTTGAACCCATTAAACTTCACTGATAGTGATATCAATGGCTTATAGAAACGTAAACAAGTAAACAATTCCCAGGATGAGATCCCCAAAGGGCTACATAAATCACTAGGTCAGCCATGCTTCACATAACCACCGCTCAACGATCAAATTTCATAAGTGCAGTATTTTACAGTTCAAAAAGTGGAGTGGGAACACAATCAAACCTCTGAAACAGAGGCCGAGTCGTGCATTTTTGAAAATAGCATCAAAGATATTAAACAGTGATAAATCAGTTAAAAGCCCCTTTAAAATCTTCTTTTCGAGAACACCGAGAATCGGCGCCGGATAGTTCCGCTATAAGAATGGGGGGATCTTGTGGTACTGACATGCATACTCTGGGGTTATCATCATTTTTACCAACTCAGACGTTTTCTTATTCGACGTATTCAAATCGGTTTCATATTTGCCACCAAGCATCTATAAACACCTGAGATGAATCTTACGCCCAATTCGATGGATTCAATTCTAACTGCCATTCTAGTCGCAGCTTCCACCTATGTCATTGTCTACTTAGTTTTTCTCAAAAAGTCCGGTAACCCTCCTCCACCCTTGGTTCCAGGTGAGCAACTGCTACACTGTGACCTTTTTCCTGATTTTCTCAATCCCTGCATACTCTCACTCTCATCCGCAGGGATGCCAGTCGTTGGAAATATGTATCATCTCATCGCGGATGCGCCTAAGCAGCTGTACGAGTGGAGCAAGCAGTATGGACCAACTTTCGCATATAAAATTGGACCGAAATATCACGTTGTTCTCCATGATCTTGAAACCATGAAAGCCGCTTTTGCCGACGAAAATACAGCTGGTCGAGACCAAAACTACATCTTAACCGGACTGATGAAGAACAATGGTGAGAAACTACACACAGTTTCCGTATTGAAGCTTCGTTATTGTATCCCCCCCCCCCCCACAACTGACTTCACCGTCTTTCGACTTCTCTTCTGGGGGAAAAACCCGCGTCATTTGTTGATCATGACGTTGCTTTCAGGGTTCCTCGGCTTTGAGGGTGAGACATTTCGTCAACATCGTCGTCTTTCCATCTCCAGTTTGCGTGAGCTTGGAATGGGCATGAGCTGGCTAGAAAATGCCATCTTAGACGAGATTATGACCGTTCTCGAATTGTTCTCCAAACAAAATGGCGAGCCTTACGATCCTCGTCCCCATCTGGCACTTTCAATTGCCAACGTAATTTCTGCGATGGCGTTCGGAAAGCGCTTTGACCATACCGATGAAAAATTCCTGCGTCTTTGTGGAATGGTCACCGAGAACGGCAGAATGATGGGTCCAGCAATCCCAGCTTCTCTCTTCCCTGTGCTGAAATACCTACCGTGCAAAGCTAGAACAAGCTACAGGAAACTGGGTGAACAACTTGACGAAACACGGACGTTTGTCAAGGAACTACTTGATGACCATATCAGATTGGCTTCTGAACAACGACAAAAATGCTGATTTTATCGACCTGTATATTCGGGAAATGGAGGTTCAGAAAAAAGATCCTAAATCGACACTGAATAGTAAGATTGTAGTTGGTAGCTTATTAACACGTTCTGAAATAAAGCATTGTTTTTGTGTTCAGTTGACGAGCTTCTGGGTACGTTGTTGAGCCTATTCGCGGCAGGGATGGATTCAACAACGGTCACTATTCTGTGGTCCATGATATTCATGGTGGAAAACCCTGATGTATTCGCGAAAGTCCATGAAGAAATCGATTCGAAGATCGGCAGGGAACGGCTGATCCGAATCTCAGACAAAGGTTTGTTTCAAACCGGTGTATTTGTTGTCCGAGATGCGGAATCTATCCGTGAGTTTTGAGAGGTCGAAGATTTCATTAACTGACCATTTTTTTGAGCACAAAAACCTTAGAATAACGAATCCAAGATGGCGACAACGAATCTCATTTTTATATCGGGCGGACACGCACACACTAATGTTGAAAGCTCTTAAAATCAACCACAACATCATATTTCCGTAGCTGAGCTGACATATACGGACGCTGTGGTCATGGAGGTACACCGACTGGCTTCAGTGACTCCCCTCATGGTACCCCATACCACCTTTGCCCCGATGAAAATTGATGGATTGGGCATTCCTACTCGAACGATTCTTCTGGGTAGTTCATATGCTACGCATCGAGATCCAAGGTTTGATTATGAATCTGTTATGTTAGTTGGACTGTATCTGGTTAACTGAATCTAACAATGGTACAGTATTGTTTTTTGTGACTTGTCTGGCTAATCAGCATGACAGCATTGTGTGCTCTCAGATACTGGAAACATCCGGAGCGATTCTATCCTGAGCATTTTCTTGACTCGCACGGCAAGGTGACCATACCAAAAGGGTTCCTGGCATTTGGAACAGGTAAGTAAGCATGTGTCAAGGAAATGAAAATCCGAAAAATTGGAATTATCTAACAGGTAAGCGCGCGTGCATTGGGGAATCCCTGGGCAGAACGAACGCGTTTCTGTTTTTCGCCAACATTGCCCAGAAGTTCGATATTCAACCTGCTCCAAACTCGGAAGTGTCATCGGGAAAATACACTGCGCCACTGATGCGCATGCCACTGCCATTTGAAGTCTGTTTCACACCACGCTGATCGAATTCAGATATTCATATAGTCGGTTTCTTATATGTATTCTCAAGTGTTCTTGAAGTGAGGATAACCATCATTAAACATACCTTGAATTACTGACCGGTGAACGAAGTAGAGGTTCGTGTAAGAAAAGATATAATCAAATGGCAACAGAACACAGTGAAGTAAATACGTATTTTGTAAGTATCCTTCATGATGTATGATTACATATACGGTACAAATGAAGCATGATACGGGGAAGTCTTGCGATTAGAGAGAAAGCATGGAACGAGAGTCCTCTGGGACGAATCACCATTGTGTTCTGACTTCCGAGTAGGTCACCATGATGATTATTCCAATCAAAGCGCACAGGACTTTGATGGATAGCGCTTTGATTGGCATCTGTTAATGTCGAAAGTTGCTAGTTGGAAAATCTTTCGCGATAACCACGGAGTAGACAAGCGCAGTCATATGAGGACAAAATTACAATAGCATGTTCAAGAAAATGACTTGTCCGAGAAAGACTTTCTGATTCCCCACGGCTGACTGATGATTGGAAAATTAATCGGAGCTAGTAGACTGGGTGGTGGCAACAACAGGACTTCGGTTTGTCAGACCTCCGAAAACCTTGTTCTTTTAAAGTTATAGCCTTTCCAGATACGTTAGTATCAGGTATTCAGATTCCAAATGTTTTGCTGGTTACCCTGTCTGCCTGGTGGCTCTGTAATCATTTTATAGTCTGATTAACACACAGAATAAATCTGTGTGTTAATGACGATGAATCTGACGATCGGATCTTTCAGTGTTTATTCGCGAGCAAACGCCTGGACAGGCCCGGGATTCCGGGGTCATTCGGCCCATTCACCTTGGTGGTAACTCACCTCACAGCACATGCTTAAATTTGACAGAAAACGTGCACGTAGTGGCAGAGTTTGTTTACAGCAGGACGATCCCATCGGAAGTGGTGACCTTTGTATCAAATGATGCTTCAGAGAAGTGATAAACTCACTTCCTTGGCACTGGTTCAAGTTTTCTCTCTCAGTCCCTTCAAGTTTTCTCTCTTTCTTAGTGGTCCTCCCATTTGGAAGAGTAACCCTCTGGCGGGAAGTATGACAAGACTGTCCGTCAGTCCTTCGACCTGGGTTTTGTAATTTCGCTTGTTCTCCATTGCCAACAGAGACAAACGCACTTCCGTTATCGCCGAAATTCTCGAAAACAATAAGATTTCATCGGAACCTATAAAAACGCCACCGCAGTGTGAAATAATCGATTAACTTTTTCTTTGACCGGGACGATTAATCGCACCTGCTCGCAAAACAACGAACTAAAACAGCCGCTGGTGCTCGTTATTCGCAATAAACAGAGCAAAGAACTCGCATAACCGATACCAAACTTCACATAAAACCGCAAGAAAAACTTCGTTTGAGACAGCAACTTAGAAAAACACTTTCATTTCCGAAGAAAAAGGTTCTTCGCCAGATTTCCGACGACAATATCCCCCAAAATCACCATGGATTCAGCATTGTATATCACAATCCTTGGTCTCTTAGTTGCTTTCGGAAGGACTACTGCTCAGGAGGCTTACAACCAATCAGCGGTGATTGACTTCTACAACGGAGACTATTGCATTCGAACGGTCGACAACGTTGTGGGTTCTGAAGTTGCCTACGTCCCTCTCCCAGACAGCATCAACGAGGCTGTGAGTGAAACACATTTTGAAACCGTCATTTAAATTGGAGCATTATTCCAAACTTTCGTTGCAGCCAGATGAAGTGCTTGCCGAAAATGCCGTCCTGCTGAACATCGTTTTCACCCCACCATTTATAGCAAACAACCTTCAGAGCTTCAGTGGAGATGTCATCGCGCAACTACTTCCAGCCGGCCCGACTACTTTCACCGAAGCTTTCACACTAAACGGACGAAACTATCGTGCTACTCTTACGGTCAGTGAGAACCTTATTCCCTACAAATCGATTTTCAATGTAACCTTTTTTCTGATTTCCATAGATTGCTGTTGGAGGTTATTGTGACAACCTGCCAAGCACAACTACAGCTACCTCCGCCACTTCCGCAGCTTACTAAGCATACGAGGGATACGAACGTATACGTACTCTCCTAGATCACACCTTTTCTACATTTTTCTGTCCCAAAAGGTCGGGTTGTGTACTGTACTTACCTTGTAGACGATGGATTTTTCGCCCATCTTCTGAAACTTGTCCCAAATGCATAAAATGTTTGGCTCCAACAACGAGACACTGTTCGAGTTTCGTTCAGCTCACAGAGCAGACCATTCGAGAGCTCAGTTCGTTTCCCAGAGATTCTATTGAGTCTGATGCAGTTTCATCTAGATATGGCACGATCCGTACACACTTTTACGAATTTGTCGCTGTTTGCAGCACAGCGACAACCGGCTACAAGCAGTGACTACCAGGAGTAACAAGCAGTGACAGCCAGCGACATCGAGCGGCAAGTGGCGAAAAGCGGCGACAGATGGAGACAAGCAGCTGCATATAGCGACTACCAGCGACAAATGGCGACAGCCAGCTACTTGTCGCTGCTTGTCTCCACTTGTCGCTGCCTGTAGCTGCTTGTAGTTGGCTGTCGCCATTTGTCGTCGCTACTTGCGAACAAACAAACTTTGTGCTGTCGGCCTACAGTGCGATCCAGTTGGTCGGCCTTGTAAGAGATTTGTTGCGTGTTTTACGAAACTGAAATTTTTATCAAACAGTGTGACAGGTGATCAACGAATCGGTGGTGGCCGGACTCAAAGTTTCTGACGGGGAGATTCTGTCTGCAAAATTTCGAAACAGTTTTCGATTTGCCCGCTCAGCGGATTTTCATTGATGAAGCCGGAGAGCGCAGTGACGACCATTGTTTCCTCGACTGGAACACGGTCATAGAACAGATTCAAGTAGCCCTGACATGTATGTAGTACCTGAAGCAGGCTTTAATCAAACTCTGCTTTACAGAGCGCGATCATGTACGACACGCGACAAGAGGAGCTTTTGCCGTATGACGAAACACTTGTTGATTGGGTAACAGGCGGTACAATAATCACACCACATTGTGATTATTCAGGCATGGCGCCGGCTTGTCAAGGTATGGCTGCACGCTTTCTGTTTTCGTGTTACAGTATTACGTTTCTGATCTGTATGTTAGAAACCCGGTCTTCGCTATCACAACACCCGCTATCAACGTATCTACCTTGGTTCTACCTGGTAATAGTGGGGACAGCGATTTTGCGCCGGTAAGTAGCTGGCTGTGGCTGGCTCAAATTAAGTAACTACGTGAAATTGTTTTTATAGATTGACACGAACCGCAGAGATCTGGTGGAAAGTGGAATTCACACAGCTAGGTCGTTATTAACGTAATGAGTTCTACCAGTCATGTGAGGGTATCTTGTAACCTTACCTAGCTGTTCCCTCTCTGTTTCAAATTTCTTACATTTTTTGGAACTTGAATCAAATGTACTCAATTTGATCGTTCGAAAGAACGATCAGCATGTATGACATGATGAATGGCATGATAACGACCAGAAGGTAGTATAAACGGAAGTTCAGACATCTTCAAAATATCTCAGCAAAACTCCACGCAGTTTTATAACTACAGAAGTAGAATAAAATATACGCTCGGATTATCATGTCCGGCCCAGCCATCTTGAAATATCCTAAGTAGAAATAGCGTTGCTGTTTCCAAATTTTGTCTTCGATTTTCGTTACAAGAAAAAAGATAAACGGAACAAATGAACATACACAAGACACCGGCGAAATTTTGAAGAAGTACGCAAAAAATGTTTCGTTGACATGCCATACAGTTCTCGACGTCGAGAATAAAAATTGCTGTGCAACCCGCTCGTGCTATTCACAGCGACCGGAGGCTTTGTAGCCTGAGCAAAAAGGGAACTCCGTTTTCAAAACACTTTTTTTCATTAGCAGAAATTCGGTTCTGAATGGTACCAAAACTACATCGAATTTAGCTTAAATAATCTTCAGGATCGCAATAACTTGTCTGCTTATATGTTGCTAGTTAAATATAACTACATCAAAGCCATGTCCTTGAAATTCTCAAAATGAGAAAAACGTCAAAATGGCGTGTTGTAAGAATTGAGTTATAAAATCGGCATTGGCTCTGAAATGTACCAAAAGTTCATCAAATGCAGAGAAGTTTTTGGCTCACCTAACAGGCTGAATTTCGTTAAAATCCACATGGTAGATCAAAAGTTGTTTGAGGCGAAACTGGGACGATTTTTCTTGCTGGTGACCTTGGGTTTTCGGTCATTTATAAAGTTTGAAGTCAATAGTTCAACATTCCGTTCGGTAGAAACTCATATATTTGTGAGCCCGATCGTTTGAGCTATAGCTGCTATTTTTAGGTTCAGTATTCACCAAGATCACTTCTCGAAATCATGCCTAAAGGCTTTTACCGCTATATACCAGTCTCCAAGAAAAGTATTATAAATAGCGGTCACGCTGAAGGTCAGCGGGAGAAAAGCCTCCGGAAAAACTCAAAAAGAAAGCGTGGATAATTGGACAAAAGCGTATCCTGTTGACGCCATCAATGTCAAACCCTTGATTCATCCCAGTCTACGTGAATTTCCACTTTTCTGGCAAATGCAACTATTCATGCGGCTTCTGTTTCCACACCGAGAAAACGAGTCACCTCACCCCGCTTGAAGATGCAAAACGCGGACTGGTCAAAATACATGAAGCCGGAATGAGTCACCAACTTTTCATGGTCGGTTTTCGTAAAGAATCGAAAACGGATCTGGCAAACAGAACTACCCCACCACATGATCGAGGGGTACAGCTCATGAATATAGGTACATCCAATAACCGACCGAAGTATAGGAGCAGGGGGTGTCGTAAAAGAAAATATTAAAGGCTCGATCATCCCCCACTAAGGAGCAAAAACAACTCAGTCCTGTTGCATGCTTGCTCATTTGCTTTCCAGTTTCTGTGACCCCGACAACTTTAACCAGATTCCCTCAGATGAGATGAGATGCTTGTAATTCTTCCTCAGTTCACTGTTTCGGCTGCTCACTCGGGGTCTTCCAACCTCGGAAGAATAACTCCTCTAGGCGGAAAGCATGACCCTCCTTCGACCTTTGTTTTGCAATCTTGTTGTTTCCTATACCATCGGTGAAACTACACTTGTATCGACCAGCGGACTTTGGTTGTCGCGTGTATTATTGAAAATTATTAGTTTCCATTGGATTCTGTAATAATACACTCCCGTAACGGTAGATAATCCATTAGGAGTTTCTTTGACCGGACGATTAGTTGCACCTGCTCGCAAAACAATGAACTAAAATAGCCGCTAGGGCTCGTTAAGCGCAAAAAACTAGAGCAAAGAACTCGCATTTACAAACCAAACTTTACGTAAAAGCAATAGAAAGACTCCGTTCGAGACAGTAGCTTAGAAAAAAACTTTCATTTCCGAAGAAAGAGGTCCTTCGCCAGATTTCCAGCTCCAGCATCTCACAAGACCACCATGAACTCAGCATTTTATGTCACACTTCTCGGTCTACTAGTTGCTTTCGGAGGCACTAATGCTCAAACGGCTTACAACCAATCCGCTGTGATTGAGTTTTACAACGGGGACTACTGCATCCGAACGGTCGACAACGTTGTGGGTTCTGAAGTTGCCTACGTCACTCTGCCAGATGGTCGACCCAACGAGGCTGTGAGTGGAGTGGAACCCATTTTGAAACCGTTACTCAAACTGAAGTATTATTTCAACCTTTCGTTTCAGCCAGATGAAGTATACGTTGAAAATGCCGTCCTGCTGAACATCGTTTTCACTCCACCATTTATAGCAAACAACCTTCAGAGCTTCAGTGGAGATATCATCGCCCAGGTACTTCCAGCCGGCCCGACTACTTTCACCGAAACTTTCACATTGAATGGACGAAACTATCGTGCTACTCTTACGGTCAGTGAGAACCTCGTGACATTAAATCGATTTTCAATGTAACCTTCTTTTCTGATTTCCATCCCGAGCTCGATGGTCGGCTTCACACACCACTTAATCATCACTCATACCCACTGCCCAGATCGTACAATTGCCAGCACACACCAAAGTGCGGCACATCTCATACCGCAAAATTATGATTGGTCGGTTTGTTTGGATCGCCGGAGTAGTGCATGCGGTATTACGGGTGAAAGATGAAGGATCCGCCTCGAAATGTCCAGCCAACGCAGGACTCATTCACTATGCCTACCACTTTGTCTGTTCCGTCTCAGCATTTTTCCATGACTAGCTATACCACTTCAGCTGCTTGGTCTCAGCATTTTTTCCATGACTAGCTATACCACTTCAGCTGCTTGGTCGCAGCATTTTTAAAAGACCTAACATACCACTTCTCCTGTCTGGTCTATCCACTTTTGCATAACCTGTTTTACCACTTGTACTGTTACGTACCAACAATTAAAAAAAACTCCAAATACCACATGGTCTGTCCAGTACCAGAATTTTTATCGCTTCCGGTCATCGTGACATCAGATTAAACAAGAAAAGTTTCAGCAT
>JAQIWT010000095.1:0-36577 GCA_034696485.1 Isohypsibius dastychi | reverse complement strand
ATATCGAACGTATGGCGCCGCAAATGCACACGGCGCATATTTGGGGATTATTTTTTTGGGGGTTTCCAACAGGAGCCGAAGTTTGAGTCCATTCCAGCTGGCTACGTGATATGGTTCGTTTGACTTGTTTGACAGCGAGTGCAATTATTAGATGTAAGATCATCGAGCAAGCTGGGACCAAATCAGCATGGGAGTCGACCAATTCAGCTGAGGATTTCCCAGTCGCCTCCTTCGGAATGTGCCAGCCCAAATGAAGGTCACTTATTATCTAAAACAGTTGCAAAAGTATCATGTTGGTCTACCTGTTTCCACAAAAATAGCAATTCACGGCTCCAGGAGAAAGGGTGACATAATAATTGCTGAGATAATCAACAGCAAACATGTACGGTTGTCCCGAAAAACAATACGATAAAATAAATCATTTTTCAGTGCGTATGAGAGGTTTCTGCTTTAAAAAGCAGGGTAGGGTGGTTTAGAAAGAGTCTGTATTAAGTTGCCACAGAGAAGATCATCTCTTTGCAGTATAGTCAAATCAACAGTGTTAGCGAAAAACGCAAAAAAGAGAGAACGTTTGCGTCGGGAACGTCGGAATTATCATACGGAGATCGGAATGTGCCAAAACGGGGCTTGTCATCAAACAGGTTTTGAGTGTTTCGAACGATTGTTATTGAGACGCAGTCCAGATGTTATCGACATCTTTTTTCGTGAGCTCATTTGAGAGGATGCGCAAGTTTGGAGAAGTCGCGAATGACTTTTCGGTAGTACGAGGCAGCGACAAGAAAGGATCTTAGCTCGTGCAGTTTGGTGGGTGGTTTGATATTTTTAATCGTCTCAATTTTATCCGGCCTTGGGTAAACTCCGTGTTTGTCGATCATGTGACCAAGAAATTCGAGTCGCTTAGTGCCAAATTTGCACTTTATGTGTTTGATTTTCAGGCTAGCTCTCCGAAAACATATCAGAACTTCACGCAATCAAACGAGAGGTTCGTCGAATCTCGGCGCGAGAATGTTGACATCGTCAAGATAGACCAGGACCGTCTTCATCTTGATGCCTTCGAGAACCTTGTCCATCAGACGCAAAAAGGTGGCAGGTGCATTGCACAAACCAAAAGGCATCCTTCCCCATTGACAAAGATTGTCACGAGTTTAAACGCTGTTTTCTCAATAGCCACAGTTGCAGTCGCAACCACAAAATCACTTAGCACCACAAAGTGCGTCCAAGCAGTCATCGATACGTGGAAGCGGATAGTTATCCTTTTTAGTCAGTTTGTTCAGATCAACAATATCGATGCACACGCGTGAGCTCCTATCTGGTTTTGGAACTAGTAGTATATTTGATGCCCAGTTGGACATGCTTTCTTCGATAATATACTGTTCCAGAAGTTCTTTTGTTTCTTTATCGATAATATCTGTTTTCCAAACGAGCTGTCTTCGGAAAGATTGTTTGAAAGGTAGGTTATCTTTGGTGTTGTTCACGTGGTACACAACATCTACGGTAGTTGAAGCGCTTACAAACCTCACTTCAGAAACGCATCAGTTGAGTACCTGTGGTGTCGTTCAGTGGGAGCTACTATGACCTGCGACTGAATCGTGAGCAGCTTTACATCCGGTAATTCGCCATATATAAAACCAAACTGACGTGCATAAAAAAGAATAGGCGTTACATGTGTCTCACGGCTGGTGCCCACCTGCAGTTTTTCGACCAAAGTATGGCCAATTTTTTTAACGGGCTCAAGGCAACCACCTACAAAAACAACATTTTCCCTACTCTTGGTTTGACTCGTAAACATAACTGGCGCAAACCTGATAACCAGTTTAAGCTGAATTCCATGACGACCTGCATGATGCGGGCATATCTGACGTTAACCACACTCACTCAACTGTTGTCTGAGCGTCAGCGCATGGAGACGTTTCTCGATTTCATTCGCTACTATAACTGTTCGGAGGATACACCTTTACTAGATGGAGTAACAAGAATTACCGGTTTTATCGTGAGCGCAAATTATGTATGCTGGGATATGCAATCAGTCTCTCTAGTCTGTGCACCCGGTATGTCTTCGGAAATCTACAACCGAATCACTACTTTGCACTCTTTGAAAAGACAAACCGAGAGCTGTCAGGAGACTGGGAGAAGAAGTTTTCGGTTGTCCTTTCATCATTTTCCTACGGCACGCTAAAGTTGATGTGACCAAAATCACCCTGGGCCATTTCAGTAGGTTCTGAATTGCAGCGCTTTTCTTGGACTGGATGCCAAAAGTCCCTACCTTTTGGCACTTCGCAAGCCAATGCTACAAATTTGATAAAAAGATTGGCCAACGGATTCCGCGTCGAGACACTGGAAGACCCTTTGGCGACCATCTGGGTAAACTATCTTGAACACGGTTGGAACATTCATCATAAAGATAATATTGGCGAACACCTCCTTGTTGCTGACGATGGAACGCAGATGTTATTCGACGGATGGCAAGAGGGCTCCAAAGCCGGAATTGCTCCCGAATTCAACATGTATTCTACAACCACATTTTGAGATTACTGTGTCTGATCCTGATCATTCGATTCACAGATGTTACATTCATCAGCACACGGCAACTATTTGCCTACTCTCCAAGGCCAATGCTGCAGTTCGCGCAAAAAAATATCATAATCTGTACCCAGTCTGGCTTGAACGCGTGAGTCAACTAAGAGCGAATGTGGAAAGCTGCGTATTAAATAGGAATGAGCATTTCTGGAAGAACTCCGCGCGAATACGGGACTGGCCGATTTCTATCAAACCTACCGCATCAGTTCTTTCTCAAGAGCTCGTGCGAGCGAGCTGGAAATATTACGGGATATTGAAGACGGTCGTATTTCTGAGATTGTTGAGTGCGATATTTCTGTTACAGAGCAGTGACCTGACTTCTCCGCAGAAATTACACCCATATTCCGCAACATCATCATAAACTACAATCAGATTGGAGAGAACATGCAGACCTACCTTGCGAACACGGGACATACTCTTCTTGAGCGACGTTCAAAGTGTGGTGTGATGAGCGATTCGATTATTATGCTCATGACTCCGCCCCTCCAATTCTATCTTCGTCATGGACTGGCAGTTTGCAAAATCTGTCATGTTCTTTGATGGCAACCCGTTGTCTGTTTCAAGAGCTTTGGCGAGGATGTCATCAATGGAAGATGCCGTGCGGATGTCAATCCCAATCATAGAATTGTCGGTTTAATGATGAAACTATCAACCAACAGGGCGTATGGCCAGGATGTCAGAATATGCTTGTGTTAACAAAAAAACAACAACTGCAATTGATTTTCTCCTGAGAATAGTACGCTTATGCAGAAGGAGACTTACGTTAACACCGTTTTCTGCAACAAGACGACGTATGAAAATCACGTTCAGAACGCGCGCTACGTGAGCGCCGAGGGAATAACGCCGTGCTTCTTTAAGTTGCAAATGCTAAACAAGAAAATCCATTGCAACCTATCCCTACAAATTGATTTTTTCGTGTATGGTTAAGGAGAATTACGCCTTTTGAAATTTTTACTACGACTTCTTGGTTTGCTACATTTTGTCTGCGAATATGGCCGCTGATCTAGCGCATAGTTTATAGACACGGGCAGCTTCTACATGCTCATCGCCGGGATGACGCTTGATGAGCTAGTGCGAGACGAGTTATGGCTCAGGTTTGACTACAATCGGGACATCTGGCTTGTCCCGCTCGAGATATCGGTTACCTACAAAGGCCTCCGACAGTGTCCAGGCTTCTTTCACAAAGAATTCAGTGGGACGTTTCTGATTGCCTTGTCTTCGGAGCTATATCTCGCCGGTTCCGACAATTTCGTCAGGTGCCACAAAAGCATTCAAAAAAAGAACCTCTTACGAAAGGCGGGGTATATGTCCACCCTTGCCACTCAACAGTTTATTCAGGTAACAAATAAGGAAATTCAATTGTACAGAAGTCAGATGTTGACTCATGAACTGATCAAACGTTCGCTCTCCTACTTATATGTCAAGCAACGCGTTCTAGCGGACGGCATTCATACAAGCTACCTCCCTCCACAAAACTATATGGTGCTCTTTCGCTATCAACATCGCTTTACAGCTATCACATGTGGTAGGTTGACGTGTCTTGTTTTGCACATATGTGATATGTGTGATGTCTCAGAATCACTGTTGCTCATAGGAAAAACTCAATCAGGAAGAACCTCGTTCTGAATCAGAGTGCTTACAAGAGAACTTTTTCATCCCACACCCAGCAAGATATTGTAATATTGTGGTGCTTCACAAGACCTCCATAGAACACTTCTTAACACAATACCGAACGTTGAGATCATTGCTTGGTTGAGCAAATTCTTCTGTGTCTACTCGCATCATCCACTGGCCGGCATCGTCATTCTCACTCAATCCCTCTTCATTGGAAACGAATACTACAGGGAAGCGCCTTGACAGCAAGTATTTCATCTTCTTCTATTCGCCGCATATGACTGGACGAGTTCAGCCTTTCAACGAGCAGTTCAACCCGGATATTTCTGTTGACGAGAAAAAATCAAACAACTGAAACTTGTTATCTATAGCTGCTCCAGCCTGGGTATTCCATGTGGATGAATCACTGAAAATATAAAAGAGGAAGTCGACCATATGCTCTGCAGAGCCATAGCAAGATTTGATATTGCTTGTAACGTTCCAAAAGACAAGAGAATGAATAAATTGATCTACAACGCGTTTTCGTAACTGATTTATTATTGCTTTTGAAGTTGCTGAAGATGAACAACCCGGCAACGATGAAGGTATTTCGTATCACAACCATGTTCTCCTAATTCAACGAATATATCCTCAGCTTCTCAAAAGGCGAAGCTCCGGTCGAAGCACCAGCCATGGTTGAAATCCTCTAGGTAATCAGTTTTCGAAATTGGTAGTGGAACTAGTGATAACATCTACAATTTATAGATTCAAATGTTATTCCTGCCGTCGTCAATACAGGAACTGGAAATGCTCAGATCTACCGGAATATTCCAGCTGCCGATAACAGTGAGTTTTCTTGAAATCTGTAATATCCTGTCTTGTTATCAATCCATATCAGTGCTGGCTTATCCGTTCGCCCAACTAGGTGCCAACTGATACAATCTGCGTGATCGTTCCAAGTTGGCAAGACTGTTCCGATACAAGCCGTAGGAAAAGTGAGATTCATTTCAAGTGACGCGTAAGACAGTTTTATTTCGTGAAGAAATTTGACAAATTCTTTCATACGATCTCAATCGTCTTTCGTTGGTTGGAGCATTCGTTCACATGTATTATTACGGGCCATCAGATTGTGTTTGCGATAAGAGCAACTTTCATACGTATGTGGTTTGTTGCACAGTTTTTTTTTCTGTATAACTGATAAGCTTTTAAAGTCTTGATACTGTTTGGACTTTTGTTGTTCTTTGAGATTGCTCCCGCTGTGGTCAAATTTCGAGCTGAAGAAACTGCAGAACTGCTTCAAACAGTCGCTCCAGCAAGAACTAGAATCACGTCATATTAATTGGGTGATCCACGAGGAGCCAGAAAGAAAGTGGTGCAATTGGGGTTCACAAAACTTATGGAAAGGTTTTACTTGAATTCAAGTGCCGGTTGTCTCGATGTCCACATCGCTCTTTTGAACACTTTTACTGAGGACAGAGCACAGCCTGCAGTTGATCCACGTACACTCCGTTAAGAAATTAACTGGAAAACTGCAGTCAGCTCTTGATTGAATCATATAGCCGTTGATTGTTTGCACTCCATGTTTGGCAACTTCCAAGCCCCCATCAGGTCGTGCTCATCTGTCTAGCGCCTTGTGCACGCGGCTTCGAAATTTGCACGTGACCATGTATAAAACAATCCACGGCTATATGATTCAATCAAGAGCTGACTGCAGTTTTCCAGTTAATTTCTTAACGGAGTGTACACTTATTGGGGTGGGTGTTTGAATTCCAAAAGCGTGTGGAATCCATGTTTGAGAGAGTAGCTCAAGGTCTTCCGTGAGCGTTCTTGCCAGGCTCAGCCACTCTGAGGGCTACTTGCCATCTAGTATGGGTGGTGGGACTGAGTTCTTCAGATAATTGTTTGGAGACCTGCGAACTCAGATTGATGTTCATCCTCATGGTTCAGTCTGGCGTTGAGAATTCGTTGAAGTTCATACCCCGAAGTGACTACCAGCGGTTCACGAAAAAAAAATCGTGTTTTCTGAAGCGTAGTGGTATATAAAGAAATCATCTGCGTTGAGCCCGGCTTCTTCTTCATTACCCGGCATCGCGCCAATATTTCGGAAAATTGCGCCAAATGACAAATTGATTTTGAAACTGGAAGGTCTCTGCTGTCGAGAAACACAAGTAATCAAATCAGACAGTTGTTCGATATCAAACGGTATCCTGAGAACAAAGTTATAACGTCGTACAAGATGACCAGCCCCCAAGACTTCACAGATGACATATTAATCTCTGCGATGAACATACAGAAAAAATGGATCATCATTATAACGAGCTTCAACAGCTTCCACAATATTTTGTATATCAGCTAGCGTTTGCACAGCCATACCGATTCAAGACCTGACACACTATCATTGTAATTTTTTTTCTTGCTTGTTTTATTCTCATTGCCACGCCAAACTGCGCTTGAACGGCCGCAATCCAGTTTTCGGGCACGGGGGCAGCTGCCACGCAAAGTAAGAGATTGTTAACGAGGGAAACAAAACAATTTCAAATCTTCGCTTTTTCGACAAGCCTTCAGCTGTCCCCTTGACTTGTTTGATTTCTTTCTTGAAGATATCAATTTTTTCAAAGAGGGTGTTTTCCTGATTTGCGGTCAAATCATTTCCCCATCTACAAAAAAAGTTATCAAAAAATCGTGGACAACATCCATGTAAACTTCATACCCAATTTCCACCAGGTTATCATTTGCCGTGCTCTTTTTATATCGAACAATTTCCATGGTTGCCAAACCAAGTTTCTCTTCTGCTGTTACGATCCAGAGCAAAAAAAAGATGAGAGCGGTATCGATGGATGAATGACAGCGTACATACCACAAACATAAAAGCATCTAGCGTAATGACTGCATCACGCTCGATCATATTTACCAAACGTCCTCCGCGAGCACCCATCTTGGTTGACGACATTTTTAAAGCTGGTTGTGAGATGAAAAGCTATGTTAAAGAAACAATATTCAAAAGATTGAACGTTGTCTGATTTTATTATGAGATTCAAAAATTCCCCGCGGTTGAGAGGTTGATGAGAAAATTACTTTCTCGTCCAAACATGTCATTAAGTTGGTGTCTGTGATCTGTTGTGTCGGGACTTCTTAAGATTAAATTTTTGAGACATTATATTTCATGACGTGACCTGGAAAAGTAGCGTTTTTTTCTGTGGGCGGAACGCGCGACCAGACAAAATCAATCAAACCACACCATAATTATCTCGACAAATTATCTAGGTATCAAACAGGTTCGTTGTATCGATTGTGAAACGAAAACGTTTGTTGTACAACGATGGATACTCTAGTTCTCCGATATTTTTTAACTACACGAGATGCTCAGCGACCAAGCTATGGATCAGCAGGTGCTGTTGGATTGAACCTGCCGAGGTATATTACTTTTTTTCCTTCACTAATCATGAATTTGAAATATTTTCTTTGCAGTGCTCGTGATGATGTTGTGCCTGCGAGAGGTCAAGCTTGGATTGATACCAATCTCGAAATTATTCTGCCACCAGAAGCTTATGGACGGATAGGTTTGATTCCTCTCAGAGCATGATGGCTGGTCCATTAAACATCCCATTTTGCTAGCTCCTTGTTCGGGTTTGGCTTGGAATTTTAGCGTCATTGTCGGTGGCGGTGTCATTGATCCAGACTATCGTGGTCTAGTCGCCGTTATTCTCTGCAACCTGAGTGATCAAGCTTTTTTTGTTTACAAGGGCGACGGCATAGCCCAACTCATCTGTGAAATAATCGATCGACCTTATGTTGTTGAGGAGCATTCAGACATTGGCTCCGAGACTGTGCGTGGAACATCGGGTTTTGGTTCAACAGGAATGCAATGATTGTTTATTGCCATATTTTCGAGTTTTTCTCAACCAATAAAGATATCACTTCGACACTTCATGAGTAGAAGTTGGAATGTAAGAGTTGGATGAATCACTGCTTAGATTCTCGCTCCCGTCACCGTTTTCTTCGGATTCGACTCGTTTTGGATCACCTTTCCAGTGAAGTTGTTGGCGTTCTCAACGCATGGTAACCTGGAAAAATCGATCATTTAATACATTCAGACTATGTGACCCAAATCACACTTACATTATGTCTGCTTTTCGAGTTTTGTTCTAGCGCACACCGTCCTCGCCGAATGATGACTACAAGTGTAATCACAGCGATTAACACCACAGATAAGACAACTGTCAGTATAATATCAGGAGTTGTGGGACTGGTTGGTAGCCTCACAGAAGAAACTGTAGTCACCTCATACACCAAGAAATTTTTTTTGATTAGTTTACTGTTATGTTTTTATAAAACCTGTTTCCGAATAGAGTGGTTGCCAATGACCGCCGAGCTTATAAAGGTCACTAGGTTCAAGCAATGAATAACTATAAACTCGTCGAGTTTTTGACAACACATTGCTGGATTGTGGTCGATGTATAATTTTTCCAGCGAAGGAAATTTTGCAGACAACAGGCTGATGGATGGTAGGCAAGTCAGTAATGTGTTCTGATGGAGATCCAAATGTTTGACGTATGGGCTGGGTTTGGACATCCTGGTTTATCATTCTTCCAAACAAATGTCGGTAAATTTTTTTGAGACGCAGCGTGCATGGAGAAAAATTGACTCACAAGTTGGACATGAGTCGGGGTATGCCAGCGAAGTATGACTGAAGACAGTAATAAGAAAAATGATGGAAAACATTATGTTGCAAAAGCCAGAAGAATGACTGTAAAACTGTTTAATGTAAATGGATTTCATATCAAAATAATACGCTTGAGGCAAAATCAGGCAAGGAATGGGATGGTTCATTCGATCATCGTGGGAGATAGACAGAAAATGCTTGGATAAAATAATAAAATGATATCATCGTGGAGACCACTTTACCACAGATTTGGTAGACTTTGGTCTCCAATGATCAGCGACTTCATGTCTGTATAGATTCCGGCAACATGAGTAGTCCATTCAACATCCGCGGACCATGCAATGAAAACGAATTCTCAGGCCGTTTCGTTGTGCTGGTTTTTTCAAACACTTGAATGAATCGATTATTCAATAGTGTGTACGCATTCACATGATGTTTGGAATTTGTTGGAGTTTGGACAATATAAGATTGTGGAGTTAGACTTCACCTCCTCAGACTCCACAAAATCGTTGTAAAACTTCATCAACCGGTCACATGGTTTGCTCCCAGGGAGATGCTTTTTCTGAAAGTGATTTATCAATGTAATTTTCACAAAATAAAATATTGAATGTATAAAATATAAAATATAAAATAATATAATAAAATAATATAAAATATTGACCTTTTCGGAGTGCAAATCTCCCATTTTAGAGCTTCTTTGGGGTCAATATGGATCCAGTCCTCAACCATCGCATACTTCTCCAAGTATGTCCATAACCGTGAAGCGGATAATCTGAAGATGTTTTGCAATTCTCTCGGGTTCTGTGTTACGGCGCATGCTGCGCCATAGTTAACGGTGGGACATGACGCACTCAGTTCACTGCACTGTGTGAAACAATAATTAGATTAAGGTTGAAAAATAAAATGTTACCTACATGAACACGTTCAAAAATCGCTGCCTCTGATCTCGGGCGAAACGAATCCAATCTTCATGCAGAAAGATTGACAGCTGAAGAAAGTGAAACTTCCAAATTAATCACCTGGAAATAGAGAAAATTCAGAAAAATTACATGAAATATGCTCATCAACCTCGTGAGGGATATAAGGGTCTATAATCATAATTTCCCCGGTATTTTGAATGTGGTAATGGACAGGGATATCATGCACAGCGAGGAAGGACAGCGGCAAATTATAATTAATCTTATATCCATGTGTTCACGGCCGAAGACCTAGAAGAACGAGAAAATTATTATTTGCGGAACTTTTTTGATTTGGTAATTCTTCTACTTGATATTAACTCGTTCTATTCAGGTTCATATGCGCGGAGACATGGTACCCAGGTTTTCGACAAGCTCCTCAATTCATATTGACGGAACCTTGTGAGGTGTATGTCAAGAGTAAAATACATGATTTAAAAAATATATGAAAAACCCCCTTCTAGTCCTCCATCTTCAATATGGAAGAAGGTTCCCGTCCCAGGAAACCCGATGTAGAACCATGCAGTAGAGATTCTATCTCCTGGACAAATGTTGATAAATAGTTCATGAAAATGTTGGTTGGCCAGGTAGATGTTCAAAACATCAGGTACAGCGAGGTTCCCCTGCACTTTGAGTTTGTTGATGAAGGACTTTACGAGTTAAACGTCCAAAGTTTCAGTATGAATGATTTTCCTGTCTTTGACGTGAGCCCACTCTTTGGCTGTCCAAAATACCATCATTTACAAAATAAAACGTTATCCGGGAGGTCAGCTATTGGCTTCGTTTTTTCCCTGAAATAAATAGATAGTTATACAGGTGCAGAATAAAAATTAAAAAATAATTTTACGCATCAACAGCTTGAGTAAAGAGGTCTTTGATCGTAAATTATGGTCCGTTTTCGTAGGTTATGATGTTTGTGAAGAATACAATAGATTGATAGGTGCATTCCATTCTTAAATATTCTGCCTTTCGGAAGCGATTCGCCGGATATACAATCTCTCCAAATACACCAGATTCTACTCTTGCTCGAAAATGTTGCTAGAAAAAATCGCCGGAACTGTGTTTGAGGAACGACAGCTTGAAAAAATAAATAAGATTACCTTGATGTCGGAGAATTGTTTTCTCACCTTAGTGCAGCCATAAATCTCATGAAAATTCTCATACTTCTCGTGGTTCCTTATGGCAACAAGGTAGATTTCCATTATTTTTTTTTGAAATCTTGTCCAGAGATTTGGAGATGTGGTCCTTGTGAGCCAATCTTAATTGTGGGTTCTGTCATATACTATATGTGTATATATACGAATATATAGTTACGGCAACAAATGATGGTGGCTACATGATGCAGAGTAATGAGGATTCGGAGTCATGACCACATGATTCAGAGTCTACTTCGGAGTCATGCTTCGGAGTCTTACCTTTGCCTAATAAATCGCAAGAATGTTTTTTTGTTCTGTTGGGTTATGGCCAGACAGAATTGAACAGAAAGTTCGAGCTGGGTTTAATTTTATATAATAAATGGAAAGATCGTTTAATAAAATCACACATGGTAGCAAATTTCTGGCTTAGTCCAAACAAGAAATCGAAAATTGGCAGGAGTTTGTTGGTTCAGGACATTCAGCACCACCTGTGAAGACAGTCCGCAGCATCCACCAGGTGGAGCCTCTAAAAACATATGGCACGGATTTGAATGTTAGGTTGAAATATCAAACTATATCTGAAATGTGAGAAAGTAATAAATGGGCTCACTGTATTGATATTAGTTGCCATCTCGTGAATGCCGGAAAGATGGTGCTCTCAATTGATTCAGGGCTCCGGTTGACGATTCGGAAGAGATCAATGATATGGAACAAAAAACCTGAGTGAATTCCAGTTAGAAATATTATTCTTGATGTGAAAGATGAAAAATGTGAACTGTGTAGTGGTTCTTTTTTAGGAAAGAAGTGTCTTTCTGTTTTTTTGGTAATTACAGGTTTGCGAGTTCTTTTCATTGTGAATCGATGTAAGATTATGTTTCGAGATTGAAACGATCATTTTTCTAGCGATAATAAGTACAGGTTACTTTCACCGTGAATGTGAAATCCTGATCTGTTACATTGTAGCATATCAGGAATGGAAGCGCTCTTGATTGAGTCTGTCAAACTGATTTTTTGATGTAATGTTTTGTGCATTTCAGAAGAGTAGAAACAGTCCTAACTGAACTACTGAGGGTAACTTCGGTTCGATCAGAAGGATGGCGAAACGAGGACTCTAGTAATTCTCCGAATAAATCTTTCACAACAATCGTCATTGTTCTGCTGATTACGTCCCTCAGCCTGCTATTCATTTACTTTAAAGCTGGGAAGTTGATCAGTTGTAGAAAAAAAAAACAAGTCGTTGAGGGTACACTTAAATTCATTGGCCAAACGCCATTCTTGACTATTTTTGCAACTTTATTTCATCAGCTAAAGGATGGAGCCGTCGAAAATCATGCGTCTGGCGTATTTGATGTAAATCAGAGCAGTCAGCTTTGCAGCACTTCTCATGAAACTAACAAAGGGTCTTGCTCTAGCCCGACAGTTTTGCTGTCAAATAACGCGTGATCATCAAGGCAAAGAAATAAAAACATCGAACAAACATGCGAATTGGCCACTACCTTCATCAGTTACTCTGGAGGACGTTCTCACATCGATACCAGGCGATCTGATTCGACGAAAACGACCAACTACTTTTGAATTTGGAGGCGCTGACAGAGAATTCTGACCCTTAAGTATGCCGCGTGGTGCTGTGGTCGTGTTTGAGGGTGGCGATGGTACCGGGAAAACGTATCAAAGCAAATAACTCATGACAGCGCTTCGCGCGCGTGGCGTGAAGCTCAAACTCTTCTGATTGACTTCAAGAGATCAACACGACGCGATCACCAAGCTCATCACATCATGGCAAAACGGAAAATCCAATCTCAGTGAAGATGCAAGGCAATTGCTGTTCAATGCGGAATGATACTGAAATGAAGTCAGCAGCTGAATAAGGATATCCCCATCGTCGACCGGTATCTACATTCCAAAAATGCATAAGGTTGTGCCAATAGTTGGGGGCTTGGGTTATTGTATCGACATCCAGCGAGGATTGTTAAAGCCAGACCTAGTAGTGTATTTGAAACATTCTTCTGAAACGTTCATTGCGTGGCGCGTTACTGATCTTGAACCTGGCGATGTCATCGAATTCCAATCTCAAGTTCAGCAACACTTTAAACTCCTATCGAAATCGACGCGGTGCAGAAACTGCTGTGGATTTCGCTTATGAATGACAACCGCTCGCCTCAAACACAAGAAACTATCTCAGAATATTGTCAAGCTTTCATTGGAGCTGTTAAAAACTGGGGCTCGATGGTGCCATTCTATCATCCTTCACGTCCTTAAACAAGCTGAAATGGACTCGCCTGGATCAGATCGAGTGGCAAAGATGGAAGAAATTATCTCGAATTCATCTGTATTTGGATCCTGGACTAACGATTCTGCCGAGAAACGCAATGTTATCCAATAATACGATTTGTTGAGTGGTGCACGCATCGTTAAAAATCTGCGTCTGTGCATAATTTAGTATTATCACCAATTCTCACGAGCTTATACTCTGCAAAATTTCGTTGAAAAAAAGAATTTGCTTTCGAGAAAAATATTCCCAAAAAAAGGATGGATTTAGTGTATCAAAGAATGATCGAATACTGAACAAGCTCAACAGGTAGTCACATGCAAATGGAATGTATTTTTCCATATTGCTTGCATTGAGGCCAATTATTACTTTTGAGATGGTCGAACGCCAGAATTTCTTTTCTACGCGGCAGACGTCAAGGAAATTTTCGGTGATCTTCTCAAGTTCGCATTTGACTGGTAATTGTTCGTGAAAGGCGCATGCGACCAAAACATGCAGCGATTCGTCACGATTTATGAGATCCATTAAAAATGTCACGCCCGGGAGTAGGTACCTTTTTTTGTCCAGAAAATATAGCGAAAGTGCCGCAGAAGAACAGTTCCGACACTGGCAAATGCCACAAGACGCTCGCAAAACGAAGGGTCGCAATCCTTGATGAACTGCTCAACCCAGTTAGCTTGCAGTTTAACTGCTGAGTTTCTCACCGCGCCTTGTAAAATCTGGTTTTTCTTGAGATCATCTTTAACGTAGGTCAAGATTGCAAGAGAGTACACTTCTGAATGGATATTCTCAATATAAATTTGGGAGGCGTAGAATGATCTTGCTTTTAGAATTTCGACCATTTCAGAAATTCTTGAACCAAACAAATACGGCGAAATAATCACAGAAGAATATCATCTCTACGCACGCAAATACCATGAATTGTTCGTGAAATGAGAAATTCTTCTACCGTATAAAATCTTCACTACATGCTGCTCTTCGTGCAACAACTGGATTTGTGATCACAATTTGCAGGATCCAGTTCTTTGTTTGCATCCTGTATGTGGAAAGCGATTGCTAAGAAGCAAACTTCTGAATGAATATTCTACATGTGGATTTGAAGTTAATAGAACGCCCGGACCTCAGGTTTCTTGAGCTACTACAGGGACTTCTCTGCAAGATTCTCCATGACAAGGCCGTAAGTTGCCGCGAAAAAATGAGCACGTCAAGATCGAGCAACTTTTTTGCTGGTTTCATCACGCTCAGAGATCTTTTGAAAAGGCAATCTCCTCAGTAACCCAAAAGAATGCTTGTGCTTTTTTGTGGAATTACCACAGCATAACATTTTCAATCATGAAAAACACCAATCTTTTTCAACCTTCATTCTGCATTCCGTTGACTGGGGATGAAGGTAAACTTGATTTCATGTGGTCAAAAGAATGAAAGTTGGTTTTTTTCAACTTGGTGATCACACGAAGAATCAACAGAACTGTCGCATCTCGTGCACAGGATGATTGTTTTATAAACGCTGATCCATGATGATATACTCTTTTTTTGAGGTTCAACAACTACTTCATCCGCAATTTCAACATCGACTCGCTTACAATGCTGGAAATCATCAATTCCATCATATTTTCCAATGCGTGACGCTCGCTGAACAAGAATGAATAAGGTAAAAAGTGTTGTTTTCGTCGTTATTCAGAAGAGTTCGAAGGATCGAGGACTGAAGCCTACAGATGTTTATAGCGATCTATTTATACTAATTATAATCAGATCACCAGAACGCGTAGCAAGTCCAGGCTTATCAAAAGTATTTGCACGACAATTTTGACATGAAAAAGAACATTAACACACATTTAAATTGAGCAAGAGTCCAGAGAGTTTACCCGGGTCGTGCAATCACCTGATTTATTCGAAATCTTTTGAACCAAATGCGAACAAACACAATTCGCCCAGAACTGGTTCAAGCATTGAAGCTATGAGAGTGACAATCGAGTGTGCAAGCACAAGTCTTGCCAATTCTCAAGTTCCACCAATTAGGAAAACGTATGAGTGAATTCGAACATATACTTGGTTTATCGAATTCAATCAGGTGTTATGTTTCAGAATAAACTGGTTCAGGCTGCTGAACAGATTCTTGAATCTGCTACAAGGACTGGTTACCTGTTCCATGAATCTTTCAATTGTCTGCCATTTCTGATCCCGGAATAGCAGATAATACCACATTGGCGGAGTGTTTGGAGAACGTTTGATCCTGGAATGCAACCTATGTATTGGCTACTGACCTAATTTTGTAGTTCGCTGAGGAAGGTCGTTTATAGACTCCATAATTTGAAGTGTGAAATAGGATGACATTTGCATATTGTAAAATTGCACTGGAAAGAATATGATCAACCATGTCAGTTTGTGTTCGAAACAGACACCATGAGTGAGCAGTGACCGACAAACCTGTCTGTACGTGCTCGACCAGCAAGACGTGGCTCATGAGCAGCATATCCCCGAGCGGCAGTGAAAAACATCATATTAGCAGAGTGTTTCCAAAGCGGTTTCTGCCTCGAACTGTGTTGAATCTGATTAATAATTTGACAACATGTTGTTGAGCTCCTGCTGTGAAAACCTCGAGCTTTTCATCCATTCAGCATATGTAATGGACGTGACCAAACACACTCTTCGGAAAATGGAGAAACAGATCCGCTTCATACAGATCCTCAGGAGATCAAGGTTCTTTCAGATCGTTTAGAAAATTCACGAATGCTCTTACTCGGTCTTCGAACATTTTTGCTGCAATACCGTCGTGAACTGGTTTCACGAATTCGTGTTGCGAAACATTATCAATTTTGTCCCAGTTTGAATTGAGCTGACATGACATAAAAACCCTGGCATGTAGCTAAGGCGACACGTCCCAAACAATCGTGAGAGACCAGGAGAATTGGTCATTGCAGAAAGGTCCTTCTTTGTGACTTCATGATAGGATGCAGTACCTCTTAGATTCTGCCTTATGGATGGGTATAGCTTGCTCCCAAGTTGGGGAATACTTTGATTTTTCGTGTCTGTTTGTCAGATTTACTCATACACCAACTGATTCTTTTCTTCATACGTTATTTTTTCGAAAAATTAAATGGACGAAAAACCTATGAAATATTCTTCATCTACCTTGGGTTTCCATACAGAGCTCTAAGTGACAGATATTCAATCAAATTCAACGGGTAAGGTCGTTTCAGTTCCATTTCGCCACTTCTGCCTTCTGGATACAGATGAAGATATAACATTCGTTTTCCTCTCGCGTCAATTCCTTCAATATAACCATGGACTGACCGTTCGAGTGACCTTGGGAACCCAGAGGCCATGTTTCCGAAACCATAGACCATGTTATTGACGCGCGCAGAGAAGTCATTCGGGTATTCCAACTGTAAAATATATCGTTGATACTGTTGATTGTCAAACCAAGCGATTTTGAGCTGAATTACCATGAATATGAGATTATTTCCGTCACTATGGCTTCAATGGTTGTGTCGAGATCCCATCTGGCATAGCCTACAAAACATATTGGAAATCTTTTTTCCATCGAATGAACCTAGGTGTCCATCTCTCTCGTTACATACAAATAAGATGCTGCTCGCTTATGTTGTTTATAGATTAACATTCTGTCTGTTAATCTGAAACCTTTGTTGTCCACGTTGCTAGGCTTGGCATCGAAGAGAACTTCTTTGTAATGTTCGGCTTTCATATTAACAGGCTACAAAGTTGAGCGGCTGGTCTAAGTTGTGACCGTAATCGTAAATACAGGTCGTGGCTTTAATTCAAGACTTTATCCAATAGCAACAAATACCGGGCGTAATTGTTCAGTTTTTTCTTGGGAGCACCTGGCCAGCGCTATATCTATTCTTCCAAATTTGCTAAAGAGTGTATTGGGATTTTCCATCCCTAACATAAATAGTTTTACAGCTGCTCATTGCGCCAGGAAATCTCATTATCTTGCAAAAGATACAAAAAATATGGGTTTTCAGTTTTGCTATGATATTGAAGACCAGCAGCCGGCAAATGATGCAGAAATATCCGATAAGTTCCGTGAGGACCGAGAAAATTATCATGAACGCATTATCCTGTTCTTTGGTCTGACTTGTTCGGTTCTACGATTGTAGAACGAAAACGTATAAAAAAAACATTTCAAAATTTTTCTCGTTTTGTGCTTAGTGAGAACGCTTCTGCTTTCGGATCTTCTCCGCATTTAATGTCGGTACTTTTTGACGAATTTTTTTTCTTGATCGGCCAAGACGAAATAGCATGAGAAACATGATTTTCCTCATTTTGACCAGTATACAACCCAACTTATAACCCCAAATTGTTTTTGGAACACTTACTGTACAGTTAATAATTACAACTTTGTACAGCATGGCGGTGCCATGTTGATATTTTACTGAGTAACAATTTGCAAAATGTTTTCGTTTCAAAATAATTCTTTATTGTACAAAAAAGAATTCAGTGAATTTGAAGTTATTTGGTTGAGCAGAATAAGACGCACTCTAAGGACCGAAACTCCACGACGTGGACTGAGTCCACGTGAGAGCTCCGTTTTGGCCTGGTCTTATTCAAATCTGCCTTATTTGTCTTAGGCCAATGAGGTGCATTCAGTTAAATGACCACTCGCCCCCAAATTGATGAATATGCTCACAATTAAGACCAGCCGCTCAATCTTGTAACCCGTTATTAGCGCTTCTTTTTATGATTCTTTTCGCGGCTTGCTTTGTTTTGCCGATTGAGTCCCAGGCGATGTATAGTTTTGCCCCAAGTGCAACCACTGAACTCAAGTTTGAATACTCCCGGTTTTTTCCTAAGCTGTTCGAAGTTATGTGCTGAGGATTCTGGGACGATGAAGCTGTTACGCAAATCCTTGAATTTTTGACGTAGGTGAATTGGAACGAGGTCGCGAAAGCTGTCGTTACTCAAACCAAGATAGAACGAGTTCGTGTCACAGAAGACAAGTCTAACCCGTCGATTTGGTATGGTGACACGCAAAAATTCATAATAAAATTCAAGCATGCGCTGCTTTGCATGAGCGTAGACGGTAAACCCTGACAAAATAATAAGTTATCTCGTGTTGATTCGTGTCAAGGGCTACATACCGATTTGAATTGGCAAGTTCATGACTGTGCTGCCCTTCTGCATTTCAATTTCATAGCAGTCGTCCGCAATCTCATCACACTGTTTGAATAAAGGGTTTGTGATCAACTTTTCAGCATTTTCAGATCACCGAAAATGTTTTTGTCCAGCCCTGATAATTCTGCAAAACTGGTCCAATGTCAGCTTTTGTGGTATAGAGATTTTCAAAGATCCGACAAAACTCAGAACATTTTTTTAACAGATTATCAGGCACTGAAATGTAAACCTGAATGAGTCCAAAAATATTGCCGTCGAGGATCATCTCAGTGTCGTTGATCCTTGTCGACGATTTTGCTGAACATTGCCGCGAGGGTACCATCGAACCTCTCGCACTGTCCGTTTGTTTCTGGGTGACAGCCTGAGGTTGTCAATCGCTTGACTTTGAACAGTTTGTACAACTCAGTTGTCAGGTTGTTGCAGAATGGTTTTCCCTCATCACTCAGAACTTGCCTAGGAACCGAGTATCGCGAAAACGCGAGGGAGAAAAGAAACTCAGCGAACTCTTTTGCATTCTGGAAACGAAGTGCTTTCGCAACTACTATCTTGGTAAACAAATGCGTAGCCGTGATGATAAACATGTGTCGATTGAGTAGCCGGGAGTGGACCCATCACTTCCTTTGCTTCAATCTCCCTAGGGGTTTCAAGGCAAAAGGATTGAAACGGACCTGCCGCTTTTTGAGTCATGACATTCCGTGTCTGACACTCAGTTCATGTCTGGACGTATTAATTCGTGAAAATCAAGACGAAGCGCATACTGACCCGTTCCCAAGTTCTCGAAAAACCGTAATACCCCGCGTAATACTCGTCTTGGCTCTTCCGAAGAATCTCTTCCTGCATGTTCTACGGAATAGCGTTGCCAGTCGACCCTTTGCTTTCCATCGACGGTAGAGAATACCGTTTTTCACCGCATACGTCTTTTGTAACTGCTTGTCGCATTCGGGGCTTTTCAGATTCCGAAGTATCTCAAAAGTGAAGGCGTTCTTGGCTTGTTCCGTCTGGATATAGGCGTCGTTCAAAACCCTGTCGGTATCCATGTCTTCAACGTTGAATTGTCGCAGTTCAACGGGGAAGCGGGATAAACAATCACCATCAAGGTGTTAAGCTCCCGACTTGTGCTGGATTTCGAGGTTGAATTCCTGCAGGCTCAGGCTCCGCCAAAGCAGACGACTGTTGAGCGTTTGAATCGACATCAGCCAACACGGGTTGTGATGGTCTGAGGGTACCAGAACCCTTCTGCCTAGCAAGAAGTGCTGACATTTATCACATCTCCACACTACCACAAGAGCCTCCCTCTCGGTTGTCGAAAAGCGCGATTCCGGACCAAATAGACGTTGGCTAGCGTAAGTAACCACGCGTTTTTGGTTCTGTCGTCTCGCTGGAGCAAAATAGTTCCAATAGCGTATGCAGACGCGTCAAGATGGATATCGACTGGTTTGGTCGAGTCGGAATGAATCAAAACAGGTCCGGTAGTCATGGCAGCTTTGAGTTTGTCGAGAGACTCCTGTTGCTCATAATTTTATATGAACGGAACGTCCTTCTTGTAGAGTGCATGCAGCGGGTTCGCTATTCCAACGAAAATTTTTATGGAGCGTCAGTGATACGAGCAGAGTCCGGCGGAGCTCCCAACAGCTTTCAGATAGGATGCAGTTGGGAACTTGGCAACAGCTTGCACTTTTTCTCGGATCCGTCTCAATCCCGTTTCGACCAACAACGAAACCGAGAACTTTTGTTTTGGATTTCAGGAAGTTGCACTTCTTAAGTTTCAGCAGGAGGCGTTCTGACCTAAGACGATCCATAACTTCCGTGTCTTTCGAGGGTGCTTCCTCCGTTGACAATATCATTAAGATAGACGAAAGCATCTATCCACAATAGCCCGCTGAGAACATCGGTGATCATACGCTCAAAAGACGATGATGCGTTTCTCAGTCCAAAGGTAATATTCGTATTCGTAAGAGGCTCTCCCGGCCCGAAACGCAGTGATTCCTTTCTTGTTCTCCTCAAGAGGTTGTTGCCAAAACCTCGTCTGGCAATGCAGATACTCGACGTCAAGCGGTCGAGAAAACCATCAACATTCGAATTTGGGAAGCGGTCACAGATAACCTTGCCCCAATCCTTTTCAGCGATGATGATTGGAGAGGACCAAGGGCTCAGTGAGCGTCGTATTGCTCCTTGCTGTAACATAAAATGGATCTCGCATTCAATCCACTCATGCTCTCTGACGGTATTGGTGACGTGATATTGATTCCGTCCCAGGGATGAGTTTGATCTCAAACGGGGCCACGTCAGCAACCCTGATTCTTCTTTTCTCAGTGTGAAAAAGATCCTGATAAGAGTTCGGAGAAGTGCCAAGATGCCCCTTTTCTCTTCTTCAGTGGACTCAGCTTCTCCAACGTCGTAGCCCTGCATGGGAGTGATGCCCCACTCGTACTCCCAGCAACTGACATCCATCTCATCAGCTTCAGTCATTCGCAAGTGCCCCCTGCTGCTTTGGAACTGCATAGCAGGTATGAGGCTTACTTGTTCAATGGACGGTTGAACGACCATTTGAACGCTGGTGGACGCTGGTATATCCTCTCCATTGGGATGAGTTGACAATTGACTACGTCAACCAGAATTCGCATCTGCTGGAATAGACTGCATCCAATGACGATATCATGGAGGTTCACCAAAAGTTCCTCAAAGACACAAAATGGAACGAAAATCAACTGCTCTCCCACTTGTTCCTCTAGGGTGACCTTTCCGACAGCTTCCATCATCTGACCTTTGGCTATTTTTGCTTCGATCGCGCACGGCTCGACCTCGATTCCCCTACCTCGCACGAAACCGCGGGGTACAATTGATAGACAGGCGCCGGAGTCGATCATGGCATCGACTTGACGTTTGTTGAGAATGATCGATAACTTGGGTAGCAGGGCTGTGACCAGTCCCAGTAGGTCACGCATTGACTCCGCTGAATCCAATTCGGCAGAGGTGACCTCTTGTCCAAGCCGTTCAAACACTGGCAGTTTCGCCACAACCGGACCCAGTCGGTTACGCATGGGCAACCTGGCTGCTCCACCGAGTCGAAGATGCACCGGTTTGACAACAAGCACGTTAACGTTGTTTCTTTCGATCCTGTTTTTGTTTTTCACTCAACTCCTCGGGTTTTTTCTTTGATTTGCGTTTTTTCCGACTTCGACCTCCGCTACGACTGCTTCAGCAGAAGAAGCCGAAGCAGAATTCGTTGGGTGACTCACTTGTAGTGGCATCAGTCAAATCATCGACCGACGTTGACCCCACGATGTTTGCAGCTTGATCCGAACCTCTTCCGCTGTCAACATCGCTCTTCCTAACAGGTGTAGGCAAAACTTTTCCTTCCAGTCTGGGTGGGTTTCCGACGATGCCAGTCCGTGCCTCCTCATCTTTTTTCTTCCAGTAGGAGATGGGATAATTTTACCGTACGAGTCCATGAGTACAGTTTGCTCGTTCTTGCCATCGACGGAAATGATTCTTTCATCGTATTCGTCTAATGAGTGTCCAAACATGGTCAAGTTTACACAAATAATCCTCCCTCCGCGTGACCCATCAATCCTTCTGCAGAATCGACATCGATTCAGCATTCTTCTTCGCATCGCCACGGCTGTGTGGCACCATGACCGCTGTTCAGTGGATATGGCTCTTACGGTACCAAAGGACACTCGGATCAAGACCTACCAGCAGTCATCCTTGCACAACCTCATAAATTCATAACCTGCTTTTTACTTGTTTTGACTTGAATGCGTTTCAGAGATGGTAAACTTGGATTGACGGTAATCGAACATCTCTTCATTGTAAACTCGCTTTATCAAGTAATCTCCTGCGGATGTGCTCGCATTTCTTTTGCTCTTTTGTTTATTCCTACTTAAACTTCTCATTTCGTTTCATTCCACAAGTCATCTGTTTGTCGACGACGCTTTTGGGTTTCAATAAAGTGATTTCAGGTAAGCATTCTCTTTCGATTATTTCAACATTTGATGCCGAATCTTTTTCCTTTTGAATTACGATTGGATATTCGAAGGGGGATCAAACAATTGGCGACAAGGTCAAGCCCGCAGGAACAGGTCAGGTTGTTCTAGATCATGCTGCATTTGCGAAAGATTCAGCTGCTGCTCAGTTGAACAGTGATTGTCGACCACCAGAATTTCGCGGAAAAGCTGGGAATCTGTCAACGCTTGGCTGAATTGATACAATGTCATCACGGCAGGGCTGGAGTGGCAACCGGAAATGCAGCTGGAACAAGCCGCTATTTATCTGGAGAACGTTGCCGGAGAGTGGTACCGCATGGCCACAAAGGATGAGACGTCAGAATTTCCAGACTATGAAACCTTCAAATCAGTGATCCGTGGACGCTTTCGCCCTCCGGACTACAAAAAGACAATCCGTTCAGAGATGGACCAACGGAAACTTGCGTGGGGAGAGCCTACTGAGAACTATTACAACGACGTTGTGGAGCTGTGTTATCAATACGATCACACCATGACTGACGACGAGATCGTAGATAAGTTACGTGACGGCTTCTACCCTAATATGAACTCCAAACTTCTCTTGTCGAAAGCCACCGATCCTACTGAGTTCTCAGAAGATGTGTGTCTGGCGCTCCGAGCAATCAACAAGGAGGAAGGGAGAAATCTAGGAGCAGGACGAGAAGGAGATCCACGGGCAAATGCTAACTGCGGAATCAACATGACGTCATCCTCCAGTCAAGTCCAACGCAGACCAGAATTGATAGATCAACGAAACCAACGCTTCGAAAATAACGGTAGAAGACAACAACAACAGCCACAGCAACTAGATTCCAAAGGTTATCAGTATCGACAGCTTGGCCAACAAACAGGACCGAAGCCAACTGGTCGGTACCCAGCTCACGAAGCAGGAGAAAGGAAGCTAGTTACCTGTGACCATTGCCAGGGTCATCATATGATGGGGGACTGCCCGAAAATGGAGCCACCCATTTCGAACGGGTCGAAGCTAACAACTCGTCTAAACGTCATTCTCGTTGAAGCGGACCTGACATCCGTCGAAATCATCCACGAGGAGGACGAAGATCAGGAGGAAGAGATCTTGAGAGACGTCGGACAACTCTTCCATCCTGAGTCTGTCCAGGAGGTTCAGGTGTAAGCAATGAAGCTTCGCTACGACCGAATCGTTGCGAAATTGTAGAGCCATAGCTAACTGGAGGAACGAGCCATCTACGAAGAAATAGAACGTCATCGCGTCATTTGAGATTGTGTGATTCTGTCCAGTGATGGGTCGGGATACTGGCGGATAGATCTCTTCGATCGAGACCACAAAATTCGAAAGTTGGGAATCGAGTTTGGCCAGAACTACACTCCAGAGGCTCGTTTTTGTCGCTTGCAAGCCAGAAGATCGATGGGAATCACGGCAAGCAAACAGCGCTACTTCATCTCGAAGCTGAAGAAGCCTTACATAAAATGGCTGAAGCCCGCGAGACCTACAAGATGTCACATCGAATTGACCAAAGTGGACATGTGGATTTGGGGGAGGTCAGTTCTCGGAGTTAAACACCACCTTGGTCACCACAGGATCCGGTATAGATGCCGAGGCTCAATGTGCTAATTCAGCCGTTGGATCACCAAGAGTCTGCTGTCACCGGAAGATCAGTCATCGAGCCAGCAGTTGGATCCAGGGATCAAGCGGAGTTCATAAGTCAACCGAGACAAGTGCCACTCGTATGGGCTACCATCGAGGGTAAGCCTGTTGTTGTACTGGTTGATACAAGCGCAACTATTTCTGTGGATAACCGTTCTTCTTGTCGGTCTATTGGACGACAACTGGAGGAACCCTCGATTTCAGATGTGTTGTCCAACAAAATAACAGTCACCACTGCTGGCTCGGTCAAGTTGGAGCTCCAGATCTGTGGCAGAAAATGTGTCTTACCATTCCATGTCTTTGACGACTTCGGGGATGCTGATCATGACGTCGTGGTAGGCACAAATATGCTACATGGAATGGTTTCCTACTCGATATGTCAGCAGGAACGCTCATTGCTAGCAACAGAGGAGCACCGGGTCAAGAGAACTCGCCACTTGGTCATACAGTTAGTGATCATGTCCTGACGGAACTTCAACTCACCACAAGTGAAGGTCACCACATTCGACGCTACTGTAAAATTGCGGAGAGAGAGAATGGGGTGGACATGTCGTCATGGGACTAAGACTGGGAGCACGTTTTTCTCGACCAGTTCGACATCTGCGATGAGTTTACGAAGCAACATCGCGAACTTGTCATGCTTCGACTGAAATGGTACTTGGATCTGTCGACATCAAGAATCGTGGAATGGGTGGAGCGAAAGTGGAACCATTCACCATTGAGCTGCTTCAAGGACATGCCAAGGGAAGGTATCCTCCGCCCAGCGAGAGGTGCATCGAATTCTCCTATTCTGCTAGTTGGTAAAGATTGAGGGAGAAGTCATCGCCTATGTTCTTACTCGCGGATGGTGAACGCAGTCACGTGTCGGATAAATTCTCGATCCCACGAGTGGATGACTGCTTGGACTTCATGGCTGGTGCACACTGGTTCTCGACATTGGATCTACAGAGTGGCTACTACCAGATTCCGCTGTCAGAGGAAGCCAGGCCGATCACTGCGTTCCAAGCGGGAAACAGCTTCTACAGGTCGATGCAAGCAAAGTTGAATAGGTTAATTCCCATATTTATTCCTCTTCACCGCAAGTAGTTATCATCACAAACTTTGCTGTATCTGATAGCCGTTTCTCTCTACCATCAGATCCACACGCTTTTCCCAAGATCCAAGAGTATTACGAATTACAGATAAATCAAAACGCGTCCACTCCTCCTTCACCACGCGCTTCAACCCGACCAGCGTGGTTGCTTTCCGCGCAGCAATTTTATCTTAAAAAATCCCATTTATTCCATAATCCATCGGGGCCAAGTCAGGACTATTACTCATCTAATGCTCTTTCGGAAACCTTTTTTGACCATGATCTTTGAGCCATTTGATGGTTCCAGCAGCAATATGCGCAGGAGCAGAATCCATTTGGAGAACCACATCTTTCGCTCGAGCTCCGTACAGTCGGGGAATATCCTCGAGAACCATGGGCTCAAGAAATCTCTTCCACAAAGTACGCTGATGGTTTGCTGCTGGTTTCACGAAATACGCGGGTGAAACACCGTTCCAACAAATTCCCATCGCCACCATGATCTGTTCTGGCCATTGCTTCTTCTCCAGTCTTTTCCAGTCTTCCGGAATTTCTTTCTCTCCTCCAACATAATAGATATCTCGTCCTCGATTGCAGTCATCCAGAGAAATCATTGTTTCATTCATAGTAAAAATAAGACGCGTTTTGAACATATCCAGATATCGCAGGAATAAACGAGCTCGATCGAGACGCTGCTGAATTTGCCTCTTGGTAAGGTGATGGGTTTTCGACTTTTTCTTGGACTTCTCTCCCAAATCCACAATGATGATTGTACTCACTGTCCTCACTGATATTCCAAGACGCAACGCCAGTTGTTTTTGAGTGACTGGATCCTTTCGATAGAGTGCATGCTTGACTTTTCTAATGATGGCGGGAGTCCTCACGGAAGGCTGACATTGCTTCGGGATTTTTCTGATTTTTTCTGGCTCTCCGTTTTTCGAGTCCTCTTCTTGCTTGACATAACGGATAATTGTGCTCGTGGAAACGCTGATTCCAGATTTCAACAGTCGATCCCTGATTTCAGGATAAGATAAACCTTCATCCCGTAACTGTAAAATCCGGGACTTCGTCCCAAAACCAATCGCAGCAGGCATTCTGAACGAAATCAAACGAAACTGCTCTAAATGTTAGACCGATCATCTGCCTACCATCTGGCGAGTGAGATACCCGGAAGTAACGTACAGGGAAGTATCGGTTCGATGTACTGTGCGCCTATCTAACTTTGCTTGCACTACCCTGTACGAGTATCAGTTGTTGCCATTTGGCCTCAAGAACGCTCCATCGGTTTTCCAGCGCATTATGACGATTGTATTAGAGAGACTTTTTTGGATCAACGTTTTTGTGTACATCGACGACATAGTGATTGCCACAAAGACCATCGACGAATATCTCAAGTTGCTGGAGGGAGTTTGTAGTCGATAACGAAAATTTGGCTCTCTCTCCAACCCGGTGAAATGCCATTTCGTCTAATCTCGAGCACGTGTTCTGGGTTTTGTTGTACGGGTTAAATGTATTGAAGCCTCATCCTGAAAAGACCAGTGCCGTTACATACTTCCCCTGTCCTGAGAACTTGAGGGCAATTGAGTCGTTCATGGGTCTTTGCTCATACTAGCGTCACTTTGTTCGAGGTTTTTCACAGATTGCTGGCGCTTTTTACGACTTGATGAAGAAAGACGTGCCATTCGCCTGGACAAAGCAACAGGATCAAGCATTCTGCAAGCTGAAGGAAGCGTTAACCAGTGCCCCAGTCCTTGCTCACTCTGATCCGGAAAAAACCCTGCGAGATTCATCCTGATGCTTCGGAATTTGCCATTGGAGCTGTTATCGTACAACGGCATGAGAGAAACATTGAAAGGTTCTTCGCCTACGGGAATCGACGAATTATCCCTGCCGGAAACAGATATCATACAACAGAGAGAGAGGTTCTCGCCATCGTCTGGACTTGTGACAAGTTTCGATACTACCTTCTGGGTAAACCCGTCATAGTCTATACTGATCATCATGCTCTGTGTTGGCTCCTTTCATTGCAGACACTAAACAGTCGTTTGGCAAGGTGGGTCCTTCGTCTCCAGGAGTACACCCTGAAAATCATTCAAAAATCGGGCGAACCCATTTGGATGGAGACTGTCTTTCCCGTTACTCACCTGAGAACCAGAACACCCCGATTATGTGCGCGATAAAAAGTCTCCAAGAGCCTAAAGAGTCTGTGGGTTGGCCAAACATCGCGCAAGAGCAGTTGAAAAATGCGTGGATTACACAAGTTCTTCATGACCTCTCGACTGACGTCAAACCGGTGAAGAAAGTCTACGGAGTTGATGACTCTGGAGTTCTCTACCGCATCTGGAAGAGTGAAGCCACAGAGAGAAAACTCCTCATCGTTCCAAAACAACTGCTCATCGAAGTTTTAGAAGCCTGCCAAGATGAACCACTTTAGCGGACATCTTGGTTTTGCAAATACCTTTGAAAAAGTTCAGTTAAGGTTGTTCTGGTCTGATATGATAAACTTCACCAAAAGATATGTAAAGTCATGTTTGCCATGCCAATCACGGAACACCTCAACACAGGAGCCAGCTGGAATGCTGCAGCTGGACCGTTGCTTCACACCCGTTCAAGATGGTAGCTACCGATGTTCCAGGACCGCTATCTCGATCTCCAATAAGGGTTATAACCGGAAATGACCTGTGAAAAGGGGCAAGACAAAAATTAAATGGGCACGACAGTTTGGCGAAGTATGAGCGTGGGAGATGACACCTATCAAGGTCAAACGCAAGGTTGCCTCGAAGTCATGTGAGCCCAACAACAGGAGAAAATATTCAGCCATAAACACGAACTCTTATGAACCTTTCTACCGAAAAAAGAATATTATCCACATACGCGCTAACTTTGTGATACAAAAAATGTCGTGAAAACATCACCAACAACTGTTCGTAATGATTGAGTCACACTGAAATCAATATTCCAAGCATATAACCAAATGCTCTTATCTAGAAATTCAAGTCGACACAACTCTCAACTCATCTTTCCAACCACAAAGATTCACGCTTTCTTGTGATTCCTGATACGATTTCCATACTTCTGGTGTGCAATCAAATCTTGCTCGATAACCGACCAGTCGATTGAAGATCATATTTTTATGTTCAATCGGTATATACATTCAAAATATTGTTCGAGAGATAGTCAAATTCATCTTGTTCAACACCGGAATACCAATGTATCCCGTCACTCGTAAAGGATGATCCGTTTTATAAATAATCAATCCAGAAAGGTTAGCAAATTTGTATTTCCGGTCAGTCAACATCTTGTTCTCACATGAACATAATTTTAGGTTTTTATACCACTGTTGTTTTATGTCTGTGACCTGCCAGGGCTGATACCGCTAACCATTCGTTAAGCTGTTTCTATCTGTTCATTCACACATAATATGTTCACTCAAAAAATAATCCCTAAATTCTTCCATTTATTCAAATAACTCATTGTTTTCTTGAGATAATATCTTGAATGTTGTGATTTCTCACGGATTGAACCAGTTCATTGTTCAATAATGGAATGGATTGAGACATTAAATCTCAAGAAATGTAGCATCTACATTGGGTTGATGTTAGCTTTCAAAGCCAGTTTTTGATGTAGGCTTTCGACGCAAACTGTTGATGTTTGATGTTGGAAATAACGTTAGCTTCTGATGTTTGCTTTGAATGTTGGCTTTCGATGTCAGCTTTTGATGTTGGGTGCAACTGCTGACAGATGAATTACATTCTTATCTATAGGTGTTACTGATCGGTGGTACAGAAGGACCTCATCTCGAACTCACCGAGAAAGAATTTGCAGTCTTCTGAGAGTTATGTCAAATCGTTGACCAACAACGAGTAATACTCCTAAAAATACGAGCTTCACAGATAAAACGAGGGTGAGGTAATTTTCAGCTGAAAACACGGATTCCTCCCTAATTTCAAATTTGAGATTTCTCTTCGTTAACGTCCATTCGGATGGTTTTTCGGAAAATATCCACAAGAAAATATCGAGACTAGCCCCTTGTCAGAACTTCGCTATTGTATGGACAAGATTCGACATCACATATTTTTATGTGCAACGGTTGGACTGTTCTCACTGATCCATGCAGCTCATACGGAACCAGAGGAATGAGACGCAAAGTCACGGCCAAAATAAGAACAGCTTTCATAATTATTTAGAAGAGCGCGCATAATGGTAATTAACGAGCTTACATTTCGTCATCTCATCAAATATTTTTTGCAAAAAAAACCGAAAACCTCACCGGTCTCTCCCATTACAACATCTTCTTGGCGGCATAAGGTTGCGCTTTCCGTCACGGGAAGGCAGTGTTTAATACGGAATGCCTCAGTTTGCCGATTAATGATCCTTTCATCGAGGGAAAGATTCCCAGAAGAGGTTTCGAAATCCCCAGTGTTTGTAACGTGTAGCTGGTGAGTTAATCATTTCACGAGTTGTTCTGAAATGAGCAAGAGGATTTCAAAGGCCTGAATGTATATTGCCTTCCCAGACACTGGGAAGTTTTTCCCACCCTGAGGATAGACGTCTTGTTATGAAGAGCATTTTTCACAAAAATCATTGTAATCAATTTCCATAGGTTCAGTCAACATTGTTTCGGCCCGGGGCAGAAACTGTGGTATGACATAACACGCTTTGCAATAAAAAAGTGGAAAGCACTTTTGAAAAGTGAGCAACCATTTTTACGTCGTTGTTTGATAAGAAGTTGCTTCTTGCAGGAGTCAACATTGGCGGATTTCAGCACATGGATCAGTTCAGAATTCATACGTTCATGGTCTCATATATGAACATGAAACCTCGGTTCAATTCCATACCCAATATCCGGGCGGAATTATGTTTATCGATCGCAATATCCTGCACGAAGTGATGCTTCACTGTCATGTCGCTCAAAATCAAAAATTACTCTGTTACAGGTAACCAACTTGGAAGCCTCGGTGACATCCGCAATAAACCTTTCAAACAAGCAATGGCTCTATGAATCGGAAGCGGCCATGAACCACTGTCTTCACATAAAGTTCTCTCATCACTTGCTTGTGCATCATCCGTTCTCGGAGGGATGACAACTCTGAAGTTTAGATGCTGCACAGTTCAGCGAGGACTTCCCAGATTGTAGTGCTTGAACATGAGCGGGAGCCACAGTCGACTTGACACCGAAAATTCAATTTTCGTGTCCAAAAATCCGCGCAAACTCCAAATGTTTTGTCAGATCGCATGTGGGCTTACTAGGAAAGGTTCAATAGCGAGAATGACTGGGAGCATAACCGACTGAATGAACACTTGCTTTGGAGATGAGTACTGTCAAAAACGTTTGGATCACAATTATATTTAATAAATACTCGCCTTGAGAGACTAACACTTCTTGTAAGTCGACCGTGCAACCACGGCATTGCGTTCCATGATGATTATCCCCAGGTGAGTGGAAAGTCTTTTCGAATGATTTGGTTTTCTCATACCATTCATTCCTGCAGAAAATGTCAAATGGACAACAGTTGGTAGCCGTTGTCAGGAGTCATGCTGCTTCTCATGTTGACGTAGACAAGGTGAGTTACTCAGGGTCTGGTTTCACATCTATGAATCTTATTCACGCTCTATAAATCAACAACATCCACAATTTGGATGTGGAATTTACTTCTGACCCGAAAACCGACATGGAGGCTGGTGCAAACCTACAAAATACAGCAAAAAGCTCAACTGCGACGAACGCGGGCTGAGTTTTACTCATAGAAGCTGTTTCAGCTAACATCGCAAGAATTTTCATTACACCAACTCGTGAAAGAACCTGAAGTATTGTCAATGTTTTGTATTGGTTGTTCATTTGAATAAATTCACTCCCACAGCCCCGAGCCCTCTTGTTATGAGTTTTTACAATTGATCAAGAAGTGTGTACCTCAGTCTCGTTTCATCTGCATCCTTTTCTACAGTTTCTGAATTTTTCTGCATATCTGAAACAATGGCCTCTTACCAGTTCGTTCTCGTCTTGGTAATTCTAACGCTGGCTTCCAAGTTTCAGGTCCAAACCAAAGAGTGTCAATGGTGCCAGATTCAAGAGCACCATGTGCGAGTAGAAACTGGACTGATATCTGTTTGGAACAATTGCCCTCGAGCTTAAAGAGACCATCTTCCGACCTGAAACACCTTCAATTCGGGAAAAATTCGCTACTCACATGCTCAAACTCCTCAACACTACTCTACTCCAAATTCCCTTCACTTGAGAAAATTTTTGTTGATATAAATTAAAGAATGTGCTCTGCTCGAATCACGGAGTATGATGTCATTCAAATTATTGAAACGTCAAACTCTTGCCGAAAACATGGTGCGGTGGACAGCTAAGAAGAGGGTCATACTGAACAAACTGAGATAACTGGTGCCATACAGACACGTGTGTCCAAGGTTAGCGCACACGAACCGTCGCCATCAACCGTCATGTTAGCTGTACTCCTTCCACTCCTTCAAAAGATCACGCCATAAACGTGACAATCGTTAGGCGTATTCGCAGATGTCGCATACAAAAACATAATCTCGTCGGGGAGTTTTGATATGTCACTTACCTAGGCAGATTCAGAAGATCACATTTCTGACCAGCTATACCGAATTATTCTCACATTTAAAAGATATGCAGCTCCATTGGTTGAACCACATGCCAAGATTGAATTGTCAACTCTAAATAAACATCTGATGTGATTGCTGAGGCCCGTTCGTGGTCCGTTGACAAATCTGAAGAAGTACTTACTTCTAAGATTCGTACCAGTGTCCAGTTTCAATATGGTGTCACTTAACTTGTCACTTGTTTACTTTTTTCTCTCGGTGTGTGAGTGCTCAAACCTTGTGGTATCCAAGTTTTCAGCTAACTGTCATTACAGTCGAACGGTTCCGATAATCGCCTGATTTGTAACATTTGACTTCGATTTTCGGTTTTTACGCTTCGGCATGAAATACAGTGGCGTTTTTTCTCTTGGTGTGATCGTGCTCCAAGTTGTGACTTTGAAGTTTGAGAACATAAACTCAGTCCCATCAAAAGGAGCATCACCCTTTTCAGGTACAAGTACTATAAAACTGCGTAAGTTTAAATCACAGATCGAAAATTTCCGGGCATCCGGGAGATGCGTTGACAGGAAAAGCTAGACACTTCACCGCTGCGTGTCTGTGAAACAAACTCGTCTGCTGACTGGTGAAATGGGTAATGAACAAGATGTTTGAGTCTTCCCATGCAGTAACCAGAGGCTCATGATTCCATGGCGCCGGTTTGAGTCGACGAAGTAAACATTGCTCAAAGAATGTCATATCGCTTTCTTCTGGAACGTTTCTGACATCATGCAGTACTCCGTTCTCGGATTTAACTGCACCCCCTCTTCACTGCGCCAATTGGCTCACCAAGTGCGCAGTTGGAGGGTCCACTCGGGGCTCACGCATAGCGTGTGGTGAGCCGATCGATACAGCGAAAAGGGGGTGCAGTTAAATTCGAGAACGGAGTACACTGTTACCGCCAGCTATGGAGCCAAGGGCAATTGTGTATTGTCTAGTGATGTCGTTGAAGGAATCCATGTAAAGCAGTGGTCTAGGCATCTTACAGATTTCCAAATTTTAAACCGTTCGATTGAGTTGTTAGCACACAAGGCTTGTTGCCGACTGTTGGTTTGAATCACCTCTAGCATCTGATCATGCGCCACACTTGCACGGCGATAAAATCGATCAAGTGAGAATGGAGGCATACCAGGAACTGTCTGTTGACGCGTTGCAATGTCAAATTTACCTGCCCCAACAAAACTGTGTTCATTCTAGTTTGTGTATATTTTGTGTCAATTAGAAACAGACTGAAGATTCAATTCACCATCAAAACCTCTGTTTTCTGGTCGAATAAAAGGTAGCATTTCTCTTCACACAACCAACCTACAGAACAAAAACTAGAGTGAATGAACGTTGAGAATTTTATCCAAAATTAACTGACAGCATGCTGCACGCTTTTTACTGATCATGTTACGAGGATGAAGTGGTGATGTGACCGTCTCTTTGTGCACATTCATGAGTCTATACATGAGATTAACCAGGGTTTCACCATCCTCTTCGCTGTTGTCACTGCCGTCTAACCATGCATGTCTCAGAGCTTGCGAGCATGTCAAACGTTCTGCCGGATTGTAAACCAGCAGTTTTTGTACAAATGAATTTTTGCCCTTTATAACCGCTAATATGTATACGGATACAATCAGTTACTTTGAGCTGATCGTGAATGAAGGGGGTGAAGGATGTAGAAATTTACTCCCACGCAGTGCAAGCATTGTCGGCCAGGCTGGATCTAATCGCGGCAGCAGAACATTCTACATTCTTCTGCATTCGGAGTTCTCAACTTGCTGGTGATCAGCGACGACTTCCACACGGTGTGTTATTTTCTCATCCAGAAATGGATGAATGCCTTTGATGAGCTCAATAAGCATGACGCTAGCGCTCCAAATATGAACTGTTACAACCGTCTCTATGATACAAGATTCCACTTTGCAATGGACTCATACCTGCTTCGGTGTACATGTTGGTACCCAAGTGCAATCCAAACGGGCGGTAGTGTGGCAAGAGCACCTAGAGAAAAAATTCAAAGTCCAGACGGTAGTATTATAAAATGTGAATAATCCATTCATCTCGGGTGTGAGCGGCCGAAGTGGACGCGGTTCAATGCGGGACAATTCAAAGCCAGTTATTCAGGCACACCTAGTCTCCAGCTTGATGACAATATTGGTGAGTTTCAAATCCCGATGCACCATATGACGTTCATGCATTTAGCCCAATACACTGAATATTTGGTACAATACACGCTGAGGAAAAGGCATATTTCGCATAAGGTAATTCACTGCAGAATCTACTGGATTGATTAACACGTATGTTCAGCATGTAACAACGACTTGTGGAAGTTCTCTCTAGGATGGAGTAGTATTTCAAATCCATATCGCACTTGTCAAACACCACGACGCTAGTTCATCGTGAAGACGACGTCCAGCGACTGATTTATCGTCCTACCTCTCACACAAATCATCACAGGTTGCCAATTATCTACCTTCGTCCTCACGCTTTCTGGAATTTGACGACAACGGCCGATTCGGTGATGCGATAAAATGCATCTTAGGCTTTCCTAAACGCGCCCTGACCAACTGTTTCTTTATCCTCAATGTTAAAGCGACCGTTTGGCACTGTCATGTCATGACAATCATCTGTTCCAGTAGTCAGTGCAGCAACTTCATTATTGGCTGCTTAATCGGACATTTTTTTCTATGAGGTACTCTTATCGCAACTGGGCGAGCTCTCGATGTAGTTCGCGCTGGTTGACAAGTTGTTGTTGTTGAATGAACAATTACAATTTGAGTAAGCTTGAAGAGATTCAAGTCGGGGAATTATCAAAATTGAGAGGTGTTGCGACGTCGAAAACCCGTCATCATGTTCCTGTTAAAAACAGCATTGTTGATTGGGCACACCTTTCGACAAAACAGGATGATTCAGATTGCGATTTCTAAATTTATTATAGTAGCACAGTATTTTATTTTTTCCATAGAAAGTTTCGTGTTCCACATATGTTTGAGAATCGAAGTGTATGAAACTCACATTCGAAATGAGGTTTAGTCAGCAATTAATCGACAGTAGCGTTTCAAATTCCAATCGACGTTTCCGGAATATGCCGAAAAGTGGTTCTGCATCAACAGAGTCATCTTCAGCTTTCTCAACAACTTGCATTTCATCGAAAACGACTTCCTCCATGTTCTTCATTCCGTCTACAATAGTGACATCATTTTTACCTGAGAACAAATTTCGTGTTTCATTTAGCAGTTAAAGTGGGTGCACTGACCTTGAGTTGCACCGCCATCTGAAGATTCGTTACTGGAGGCAGTATTTTTTTTGAGTTCGCACTTTCTGCGATCCGACAAAAATATATTCATATTTGACCCTTTTGCTGGCTGAACCGACAAAATCGATCGGTACCAGGTTCCCGTTGAGTTTCACGCGCATGATGGCGTCGAGTGATTTCAGCAAGAGACATGCTCTTTGTTCTTTCTTGGTCGCGTTTCGCGCCAAAAATCCTCTTTCAGCATCGATGGACGACATCAGAATGATCAGGGTTTTCTCAATCAAACGTCGGAAACAATCGAGATTACCGTTTCAGTGAACTTCCCACAAAAACGAATTGAGACCACTCAACGTCTCGCTCCACAAAACAAAGGTCGTCTTCTTTCTCGCTCCCACGCCAGGAAAGATATTATCAACTATATTTTTTACGAACTGCAACCATTTATCACGACATAAAGTTGTTTCTCTATAATGCATTGCCGCTGCTGCTTCAACGCCTATCACATCATATCCTGCGCCAAAAAAGTCTTCGCTCTTGACGGGCCACTTTGAAGGATTAAGAACGCAAGTTCGCTCGGTTGTTCGTCACGGTGCGGAAATCGTCTCCTAAGTTTCTTGATGAGTCCGTCATGTATTTGTTCTTTCAAAGATTTGAATCGTTGTTGCAGAAATTGCTCAACATCACCAAAGAGCTGCATGACCAGCCCTGGGTAACGAGCAGGATTAAAACTCGTCTCGTCACCACACTGAATGTTTTGAAGAACTGCTCTGACATGTGGGCCGTCAACAGTTTCAACCCACCAGTCTTGTTTTCAAAGGGCAGAAAAAATCCGTGTATCGTTTGATGGTGGTGATGGCGGCGGCGAGGCAACGAAAGTACAAAGCGTACACAAACAAAGCACGGCATTTAACAGATTCGTTTCAAAACTTTGAGCAGTTCATGTTTCAATACAAAAAAATCACTAAGTACTGCCACGTAGCCCGTTCTGAGGAACCAGTTCCCAATTAACAAAACCATAATGAGGCGCAGGTGATGGTATTGGTACCGATATGGCGGCTGTGTGATCAGGTTTTATCCGACTGATGTTTACATTCAAGATGAGATAGAAGTTTGATCGGCCACTTTTACGAGCACCGCGTACCAATGCGAGCGTTTTTGAAAACGTCAAACTTCTAGGCAAAATTCTAAAACAAATTTTTATCCTGGACTTTTGATAGTGCTGGAACAATACTGACCATCAGACAACTTGGAACATGACCCCATTTTTTTTCCTTCCGAAATGCACTTATTTCAGTTCGGTAATCACCAGAACAAATGATAAAACACAGCAAGTATTTGCCGAGATCTACATTGGAACCGGTACAAGACCTTTCGACTCAAAAGCACCATTGTTTGAGATTGAGTTGTGGAACTGCTACAATCGAGTCCGAAATGGTGAGGCAAGAACAACTTACAGCGTCAAAGCATGGCACCGCACTTTCAGATTCATCAAATCTCTACTTTTTAAGAACCTACCTTGAAAATTTGTTAGGTTTCACTACAGCTGCTCAAAAAAGTCAACTCAGTTGCGAAGGGTTTGTTTTTGATCATAATTTCACTGCTCCTCAAAATGGAACATGGACGGCCGGACAGAACAACGCTGCAGGGAGAGCAAATTTTTTGAATGATGGCATCAAACAGCGATATCAAATGATATTGAA
>JAQIWT010000094.1:0-36639 GCA_034696485.1 Isohypsibius dastychi | reverse complement strand
GCTCAAACCTCACACAGGTATAGATCATCGGATCCAGGGTAATTGAAAACTTTCCAGTGTTCAGAGAGATATCATACCTGCTGGTGTTTTGGGATCAGACGTAATGTTCCTGAGACGGGACTTTTGCTTGACGAGCTTAATTGTCCCAGACTTCCCATTGTTTCCCGTACCGACTATTACACTGTTCAGCGCTGGAGACTAAGACTGCGAGTCGCCCTTCCTGAGGAACAAGCGTACCATGTGTGATCCAGAGGCGGCGTGAGAAATTCGCGCTAGCACAGTGTGGAAAAAGACATAGTCCCAAACGCTTGCGTGGGCAGCACCCTGTTGATTACCAGTTATAAATGAACACTCTTAGTGTCAGATCTAAACCTCTCGAACGTCCGGAAGCAACTGTTTTGGACATATGCGGTCCAAGTCTGAATGTGATTTCTCATGCACATCGTGACGTAGTCTGCGTTCACGTTTACTTCATGGTGAACCATAGTGCCGAGATTGAGGATAGGACAAAAAAAATACCGCAGTACAGTTTTGTTGGCATCAAGTGTAACAAAAAACTCCGAAATTCGAAAAACATAAATAATAGAACTACCGTATACATGATGTAAATAGCAGTTCCTAGCAACTTCAGCGCATAATAACTTGTATATCAGTCACCTGTCTCAAAACCAGTCCTAGCTACGACCGCAGAATCACAATCTGAAACCGTCCAATCACCTGAGCTGAACAGCTTCCCGGTCACTGATGATGGAATAAGCGTATCAAGGCCTCATCTGAACTCACCAGATGATACTACCGTTCCCTCAGTTTCCGATAGTTCGCCGGCGCCTTCAAACGTCCTATGCGTTGCATGTCCTCATTCAGCACAACAAACGTGTAGTCAGTTAGTGGTCACGGGATTCGAACTTGGGGTCCAACCTTCAATAGCTGCCCATTCTCGAAGTGGTTCAGCGATTTTTCCATGCACTGGAGACAACCAGAACTGTCCTGTCTGCATGCTGAACGAATGGTCCCGCGCGATCAGATTTCTAAATACACAGACATGATCGGTGAGACTGATATCCACCGTTGTGGCCTGTAAACAAGAATGTTCAGTAATGTTTAGTAAAAGTAGTCGGCTGACAGAGGGAATGGCAGTCTGTTTTATATGAAGCGAAATCGTTTGGATGCATGATCATACTCATCAAACCGATTGGTAGTTTCGTGAGTGGTGGAATCCGTCCCTCGAGCAATGAACTTCCCAGCAGATCGTTTACGAAGCACACGCAAGTTGCGAAAAGTTCGAAAATGCTGTTGGTTATAGTGAGTGCTGGCCGATTTACAGGCAGTTCTGTTTTCAGAAGGTTATTGGATACATTGTTCTAATACTAAACGAGCATTTTGGAGGTTTTAATGAACAAAAATCCCCTCTCAGTCACAATCCTGGGAAGGTTTGAAATCATCAATTTCCCATCGCTTGAGTCAGCACATATTGACTTCTCATTAAGAACAATCGATCCCGAACGTTTCTATCATTATTTGCTGAACAAATTGCAGCTTATTCGTGATGTTCGTCCTTATTTGTCTTATATGAATCAAATCGAACGCAGTGTCCGATCGGCATACTTTAAGTCGGGCCTATATAAAACGTCGGCTCCTCAGATATTTTCCGCAAATCTCACAGTCATTTCAGTTTGCGGAATAAGGAAAAATATATCCTACTTCTCAACTCAAGCAACGAATTGTGTCAAATCAGCACAGTAGAAGCATAAAAGCCTGGTTGAATGGCGGCCGAAAAACTGATCATTATAACGCCCGAGGCTGTCGAAGGAACAAAATACAAAGAGTTGACCGTATATTCGCCATTTATTGCACTCCTAAGGGGAAGCAAATGTAGCTACTTCAATTAACAAATATTACCCCAATAAGCCGTTTAGGATCGATATGCGCCTCGCCATGGAAAATGATTCTTGGAACTTTACTTGCTCACGTTGCGGGTTCTAGATATAACCTATCTCTATTTTGCGATGCTCTGTCGAAAGTGGGACAGAAACTGAAGACGCTTAACACCTGCAAAAAGCGCAAGTTTGCAACACACGGGAGTGGAAGTTCCAAGGGGATCAAAACCAAGTTCACCTAGATTAAATCAAACGAAAGTGAAGGTGACGACCCATCTAGTGAATAACCTGCGATCGTGCCCCGTGTTTTATCGTATGATGTGTGAAATTTGAATCGGTCCGATTTTCTTGGTTTGTTGTTCTAACGATACAAGTCAATAAAAGCAAAAGAACTGCGAATTTCATTTAGTCAAGTCGTAAATCGATCGAGAAACTTTCGAAAAAACACTTAAACACGAAAAAACCTAGAAGCTATGTGTCACAGAGATCAAAACGATAAGTAGAACCAGGCTTTGAGGAATCCAACATATTTCAAGAGAACAAAATGTTTAGTTCTAGAATACACTGAAACTCACACGCTCGGTGATGATGACGAAACTTTCCCACGGCTTTCACAAGAATTTCTGGAACATTGGCGATTCCAAGAAGAAATTCGATGGATGTTTGGATCTGGGAGCTTCGGACCGCGCTGTCATGTTTTTGAATCATCGTGCGATGAACGTGGTACTGAAGCGTAGTTTTGAAGAAGCAGGCTGTAACTCCGCTCCGTTGTGGACAAAGGTGTATTCCTCAGGTGCACATCGCTGAATGGCTCGACTCACGCCTGAACTCGCTTGTTCGGAAAATGGTGTGAATGACTAACTTGTCGAGCTAAGACCCGTCTGCGTCTGAGCGGCCGGTTGTGTAAACGCTGCTAATTGGGTTGTTGATGGTAGAAACGCAGCAGACTCAGGTTGGCTGTCAACAAACATCTGGGCGAAGTCCATAGTTGAGTTTTGTTCACCTGGGGCAAAACCGGTTGTTATGAGATCATTCGATAAGGAGACCGGTGACACGGATTGAATGGATTACTCCAAATAGGAAGTATACTGTTGAGCGGCATGTCGTGAATTCACACAGAACAAATAATATTCCACCAAGTGTAACCAAAGACAATGTTTTAATCAATCCTGTCTTGATATTCGTCACTGCGGAGGTGATGCCCGATAGTCCAGGTGACACATTTGTTTTTTGGATCAGATTTCCGACCGAATCAACGTTGTGCTCCTCCAACAGTCCAGAGAATTCCGACATCAGCCTAAACAAAGAAAAAGGGCTGTTTGGCATGTTTCGGATATGAAAGAGGCTGAATCATCGACCGTATTCTCGATCATTGTGTTGAAATTTTACTGCTGGGCAAAGCGTGTCGGTGCAATTTCTGTCCAGACATTTATCGCGATATTCGTAAATTTTTCCTTGAAAATTAGCCATTGAATGGTGCCAATAACATGGAGAAAATTCGTCAAGTGTTTCACCATCTTGGCTTATGGTGAAATTTTCAAGAAAAGGCTGTGCGCCACATTTTGTAATTTTTGCGTTAAATTTGGGGGCTTGACCATTACGATTAAAAGGCCTGGGTGGTGGGGCTGAGGAAATATGCTGGTTTCTCAATCTGCTGGTCAATCCTTGTAACTGAACTTCTATGACGGCCAGTTGCTGCGTCAGCTGCGAATCTTTTTCTTCAGAGAAATTTGCAAATACAGTCGCAACATTTTCCGATTTGGCTATGGTGATCGATGAGCTCAGCTTTTCTTGTAAAGAGTATTGATTTTCTCGAGCAATATTTTTCAGCTGGTCAGTAAAGTCAGTGGCAGTTGTGAGCATTTGGTGACTAAACGTTTCTTAAGACTGGCGGGCAAGTTGGAGAAGAGATGGTTCACTTCGTCCTGTTCGTTGACTTTAGGAGACGTCTCATTTAAAAACTGAAGCATGTGGAATACATAAGACAAAGGATCCTGGGACACCTTCGTTCTGTCCCTATCTTGTAAATCGTAATCAACCCAACTTTTCCCGAAAGTTTTCAGAAATGCTGATTTTAAATCGTCCCAGGTCACCGGTTGGTTAGTCACTTTCTTCTCGGATTCAAACGTTCGAATTCAACTTAAAGCATTCCTGTTACATGCTAATTTGATATGTTTTAATTTAGCGGCATCATCCCAGTCATGATCCTCAGCGCATGACTGTAACTGTAGTAAGAAGTCATTGGCGTCTTCATGGGCTTGACCACCAAAAGAAGGTAGGTCCTTCTTATTCAATATACAATATTCTTACTCATTCAATATATATAGAGACAGTATTCTACTTCTATCGGTAGATTTAATAGCTTTGACTAGTTTCGTCAAATTTTCATCATCCGAAGTGTCGGAAGGAGGCATATTCTTTTCAGAATTTTTTAAGGCTTTCGCCGCTTTTCTTTCTTCTTTAGCGCGTTTTTCCAATTCTGCTAAATCAGCAGCAAGCTCTCCCCAAGTTTTGCTTGATGGACCTTTTGGAGAGTTTTTTGAATCGGATATTTCTCACTGTTGGTTTCGTGACTTAAAACGGTAGTATCAAGCTGACTATCGTGAAATGAGTCGTCGAATTCCTCGTCGCTATGATCATTCAGGATGAACGAAACAATTCGTAAAAACTAGTTTTCTCCGAAGAATAACCTTTCCATTTAAACAGTGTAATTAAGTCACACGTCGGCAACTCAGAAACGAGACAGACGGCTATTCATAAGTTCACAGTCGTTTGACCATAATTTGTCGCGTGTAGACTTACCAGATATTTAAAATCCACTGTATTTAACACAAAATCTAAACGATCCTTGCAAAGAAAACACGAATGTTTATTATCAACTTCACTGCACTAGGATAACATGAGAAGAACAGTTAGATGGAAAAGGTCAAAAAAGGCCAGTCTCCGTTCCGCGGGTGTCCGCTAGAATCCTTCTGATGGTTATCCGTGAAATGTTCCGACTGGCTGCCAACCAGTTTTGATACTTCGTAAAGTTGTCTTGAACATGACATGGTTTGAACAATTATGTGGTTGGTAGACTTCTGGGAGAATGCCTTTCACTCATCCTTGAACTGCAAAAGAGGCCAAACTGCTCTTCATACTGAGCCCTGCACCGACAATAGTTGTTATACCCACATTCAACACATTCAAACGTTTTGAAGTTTGTTCTTGAAGTATGTCAAGAATCCGGAACGACTTTCAACCTTGCTGTTTTCCAACCAGTTTGGAATCAAATACATCAATATTCTTGATCAGGAAGCGATTCAGGTTCAAGATACACATGTTGAAGAGGCCTCACATCAAGATCTCTTTAGTAACGTCATCGTTGCCGCATTTGTCACGAGCTATGGAAGGTTACTGCTTCATCAGAACATGTTGATAGTTTGGCCAGAACGGCTTCTCTATGTCGATAGCGACGGGGATTTCTCGCTTGAACAAAATGGCCGCGGAAGCCTTCCGAGTGGATCGAATCTAGACGATTCCAAGGATGAACTATCAAGTGCCGATAAAATTCAGCTGTTCATAACATGCGGCATGAAATGCTACTGTTACGTAACCGCGTCGGGCAAACAGGTTATCAAAGCTGAAGGCCTTACTTTAAATCATTCATCAAAAGACAATGTTTCCGTCGCCAGTTTCGAAGAACTGGTCCGTGATCCGACGATTTTCAGAAGCTACTGAATCCGTTTAAAATATTCTGAACGAAAAATTTCTGGAACTTGACATCAGAAGCGCAAGAAAAACGTTGGAGGTTTACCTTTGATAAGCGTCCGCTGAGGGAAGATTATTCAAGATTACCCTTTTGATAGGGAGAGAGTTCAGATCATTCCCGGAATAGTGTGTCCTTTTAATGCGATCATTTCCGCCAGTTCGCAAAGCAAAAAAAGCGTATGGCTACAGAATTTACTTTTATCTAAAAGAATTACACCTCTTCCTGAAAAGATATTTTGGATTTATTGCTTCTATTCTGACGACCCATTGGATGAGTTAAAAAAAGCCATTCCAAACGCCGTTTTCATTTCAAATTTATCTGTTGATGTAGCCGAGGAATCATTTGCACCCCCGAATTATCTGATCCTTATTGATGACCAATTGGATCACATTGGTCCGTCTGTGCACCGTGAGTTCTCGTCACATGAAAAAAAGTTGCATTCTGCTTCTTCGGAACGTTTCCTACCCGAACACGATAATGCGGACGATTATGTTGAACGCACATTACCTGATCATCTTCAAACAACCTCGCGATATGATGCAGATCGGAATGTTGGGTCGCTAAATGACCCCGCGGTGCTCGAACGAGTTCATGAAAGCCTATAAATTTGCAACATCGCGGCCATTTAGCTACATCTTTGTTGATTAATAAAGCACCACGCCGGATCGTTGGAGGTTAAAACACCAATACTTGGAGAGAATCCAGACCATTTCGAAAGAATTTTTACTGTTTCTCGTGGAGAAATGGAATCTTACGTTTTGGTACCGTTAAAAATTTACAGCTCCATGTCTGCACTCACACGAGTGGAAAATGTATGAAAGAATGAGCAAGACAAGACACAGAATGGAAAATATCCTCGGAAGTCTCCAGGTAAAACAGTTATTAGAACCAAGCGGGAGTGGAACGAAAAAGATTGAACAAATTCTTGTCCTCGGCGAATCTCGTTATCACGACTTACGCGAAGTAAACATATTCTTGCCAATGGGAATTATTTTTGGAAAACAAAATTTTCTTGCGATCTCTTCCTCTGACGTCTTGCTCTTGTATGTGATATTTTCCTGAAAAGATAAAATTAATTGAATGAAACAAACGCTTAAACACGTATTTTACTCAAAATTATTGTTTCAGAAATGAATTTGTGCATTACCGGGATTCATGTTGGGCTGCTGGACGTATCCGCAAATAAGCACAAATTGGTTTTGAGGTCGAGGGCCTCTGATCGCTCCGACTTGTGGCGTGCGAAATCGAATATCATAATGATTGAATTTGTTCCGGATTCCTTGCGCAAGTGGATTACAGTTGAGAATGAGATTGAAAACCATGATATTTCGCGGATGAGGATGGACGTGGTTGTGAATTGCAGGCTCACCAACTTGATGTTGTCCTTGCTGAGGATGATCTGGATTCTCATTGTTTACACCAGATCCACCACCAGCATCTGCTCCAAACGCACAAGGACCATCAAGTCTTCTGGTCCTCCTGGTTTTCTGGGGCATTGAGTTCGCCGACGTTATCTCCAGTGGGCGCAGGAGGTCCAACCACATGACCTAAAAGAGGCAGAGCAGAAAGTGAGAAGAAGGTAATGTGCGCTCGAATTCCCATCCAGTTCTCAAAAGAATCTGACCTCCTTCATTCCACACCGGAACCACCTGATGATCGTTAGGTTGGTTTTTGTTCTCCATCAATTGGAACGTATGGGGAGGAGGTCGAAAATCAAAAGAAGGTTTCGGTTTGGTGAAAGAGCAAATGGCGGCCGGAGTTGTCTGAACATCAACATGTGACGTCACAAACCGTCTTAAACCCCAATGATTAGTTCGGGGTGGGGGTTGAGCTACCAAAGCATTATTTTCACTGAAAACCATACAGAATGCAAGATAGCACCCATCATCTGGGTCTGTCGGTGAGACACATAAGCAAACTCCGGGAGCATTGATGTTTTCTTGTGGTAGAAGTAGGCTCCGCGTTCATCAGCTCAATATTCATCCGATACTGCGGTTTGTTATTGCCATCGTTCCTGAATTACATCCTTTGAAGAGAATCTTCCTTGATCATCTTACCGATGAAATTTGAAGTGTCGCCGGAGACCAAATAATTGTTGGTTGAAGAAAGCTGTAATCGGTGTTCAATCATCATGGATTAAAAACGGGGTTTTTACATAGAACACTTAATAATTTTCAATCGACGAAAAACACATCTTCTCCCCCTCGGTGAACACAAATCGGGTTGAAAACCTGAAGAACAAATTTTTGTAAAATATCGTTTGTACAGAAAAACTGCGAGAACCTACCAGGTCCTTGCCGCGCTCTCCGTGTATCTTCCGTTGGAAACGGTATGTGACAAAAGTTCAGCTCGAAACTTGGTTGGGTGGATTTTCACTACACTGGAAATTCTAAGATAACGAGGATGTTCAGGGAGAGCAGTGGAATCAAACACATCGGTGTTGGAGAAGCCACTCTTAGAGGGAACATATGAAGTAGATAAAGCAGTGGGTTGTTCTGGAGGCGAAGAAGATGAGATTCAAGATTCTGCTGGTGGAGCGATTGATGGGGGTGGGGTTCAAATTGATAAGGATGCTCTGGTGATTGTGGTCAAGGTGGGTTAACGTGAATCGGAAATATGCCACAACCCCAGAGATGGATAGTTGTGTGCATTTGACGAACACGATTGAACTGAAAACGTAGTTAAGATCGTCAATGATAAATGCCAACGAGGTCAAGAAACCATGAGTATTCTCAACAACCTAATCCCGGGCATTCAGAGCTCTTGTCCATAAAAGGTCACGAGAGCGTGAGTTGGACTACAAACGGTGACGACAACAAGCAATTTACATGGAATGAGACATGATGAGCGTTGATCTGATGGCTTTGCAAACATGAAGTTGTTTTGATGCTTTCCCAAGTTCTGCTATTGGGTGTAAGTGAAAATTACCCGAGCCGATTATGAATCGCAATTGTGAGCAATTACAAAAACCGGCTTAAATAAATGAAATGAGCTTGAAAAAATCGTATGCAAAATAAATGAGTGTTTATGACTATTCAAACAAATTATCGCTAAATGAATGAACAAAAGTTCCTTCACGTAAAGGAGCATACACAATCAAGCTCGAAAAAGACGAAACACAAGGAGAACAAGACGTCTATTGTTAATCAAAATAATTTTGATTCGGGGTGCGGAATTGTTTGAAGCTCATTCCATCTCTCATCTCCTTGATGCTTCCGGACGACAAACTGCATGACACTTGTGGATATATCTCCGGTTGAAGATTCCAATCCTCGCCAAAGCAGGATCACGACACGTGGTGTAGTTGAGGGTGACTCGCTCCACGTAGACATTTGCCAACGTATTTGCACCAAGATGTCCGGTTGCAAACAAATAGCCTAAACCTTCTCGGCATTATCCATTACCAAGCCTTGCTCGATGAAATATTCCGGGTCGTCGTCGATTGTCCACCCGGATTTCACTGGCTTTGCTCACCACTCCCACTTACCACATCGCTTGACACTGAAATCAATCTGGTGAGGACTAATATCCAGTGCCTCTCCCTGTTTTCCCATGCAGAGCTGTTCCAATTCCAAATTCAGAACCCGATGGAAACCGTGGAAAATGACAAACCTGATTTTTTTTTGTTTGTCGGTTTTTTGAAGGAAAACTTACAATGAAAGGCGAAAAAAAATATTTACTTATATAATAAAGAAATATAGAAAACAACTTAGAAGCATAGAACGACAAAAGTGGTGATCAAGATGTGACGGTGAGTGTCAAAGATCGCGGTAAACGAGAGTCTGCATTGCATGCTTTTGCTGTTCAGTCTCTGGCCATCAATTATGTCCATGACCGTCACTATTAGATATTTCAACGAGCGCGGAAAGCTCAATCAACATGCCAGGAAAACTATTCTTTGCGACGCATGGACTTGGAGTCGTTTCAGACCAGATTTATTCACATCGATGTTGAACACTTAGGCCAGACGATCCTGGTGCATTTGTATGTTCGGAGGTGCTTCTCTACAGTCAGGAGTTGATTCATTACAGGAGGGTGGGGGCTCTCGCATGACAGCAAAGCTGCCTTTTCGGAAAAAAGGAACAAGTGAATAGTGGGCGAAACCGTCGAGTCTAATGGCTCGTAGCCACGAGGAGTCAGATTGGCTTTCACTGAAACGTGAATAGCTTTGCTTGGATAGAGAACAGCAAAGTTGTCGAATGAACTCAGATTCTGGCAAGCTCTTCATTTAGTGAATGTTCCTGCTCGAACAGGAGACTGTTTGAGCATTTGTAAACTCACCGCTCTTTCATGGCGTTTGTCGAAGTCCATGTCATAACTAAAGGGCACATTCCTGCTGAAATACTCGGGATTTTTTTGGCTGGAAATGAAGACCCGTGCCGGGTTGAATGTGGCCAAATCGAGTTTTCCGTGAAGTCTTGTCTTTCCCCCTGGTCACCGGTACAGACGTCACAGGAAGCGCGAGTTGCATCCGCAAGGACATTGTCCTTTCCCGGTCTGCAAATTACTTCGAAGTCATAGATGCTCGATCAGCAAGACCCAGCAGGATAGTCTTCCAGTCAGGTCCTCGGCTTTCATCAGTCGCTCGATTGCAGCATTGTCTATGATGGTCTGTGTAAACCTCGAATTTATGGCGACTTGAAACGTAGTAATGAAATTTTCCGATTGCAAAAGCAGCGGTCAAGAATTCAAGAGTAGTTATACCATAGTTTGTTTGGGTCGTTTATAGAGTCTCACTTGAAAAAAGCTTTCATTTCTTAGTTGAACCAGTGGTGCTTGACCAGCACTACCCCGAACCCCACGAAATCTGCATCCGCGTCGATTACTACCAGCAGGTCAGGGACGCAGTGCGATAGAAAAAGAAAAGAGTTGAGCTTCCGTTCAAGCTCGTCGAAGGCGAATTGCTCTTCTCGCCCCACTCACGAAAACTTCCTTACTCCTTGGTTTGTTGAAAAAGGCATTCAGCTGTTATAGCAATGTCCTAAATGAATCGCCAATCATATGACGCGAGTCCTAGGAACGAGCGTAAACAATTCATAGCACGGGGTTGACAAACCGTTCAATCGCTGCCATATTCGCTTCGCTAAATGTCCGTTGACATGATGTCCAAGAAAGATGATTGAAGTCTGAGCATGGTGACACTTTGAGGGCTTCAGCTTCAGCCAGGACAATTCAATGTGCTTCAGAAACTTTCGCCAAGTGGTCAAGATGTTCCGAACAGTTCTCTTGTAAACGATCAAATCATAAATGTAAGGTAAAACAAATGACATTTCGATGGCGTTAAGCATCTGATCGATGATACGGGCGAAAGTTCGCTAGTGACCCGGATTGGCATACGGTTGAACATGTAAAACACGCCGGGTTTATCAGATACGTAGAATGCCGTCTTCGGTCGATTCGACTCCTCAACTTCAATAATCCAGTAGCCCCATGATAGGCCCACCAAGCTGTACAGTCAATTTCCAAAAATGGAGTTGGTGTGTTAAAAATTACAAATCACCGAAGAGTCAGTTCAGATCACCCAGCCCTGCTGTCATAAACATATATTACACCATTTTATATGCGTCCCATACAAGGACCCACTCGCACAACAACTAGAGGCACTCGATCTCACCCTTGCCGCAAATCTAGAAAGCTCTTCTGACGTACACCTGGAGCAATTTGATATAGCCTCAGGCGAGTGGAGCCGACGGCTAGTGTTCATGGACTGGGTCGAACAACTAAAGAAGAAACCTCTCGAGGCAGAAAATTTCATTATTTTCGGTGTACTGGGAAACCGTTTTCAAAGAGTAGTACAAGGCCAGTACAGCTCATTGCCGGTAACAGCACAACATTGTTTCGTTCAGCATTTATGAAGGATATATTTTTCACGCAGGAGGCCATATTCTTACTGCGACTGGTAAGAAGTTCTGAGACTCGCTGCGTCGGTCAGGAATATTTTTGTCCTCGTTGGGAACGTAGTTTTTCTGGAAAATTCCGTTCCGTGACCAAAGGCAAATTTCAGCTTAAATACTAGCGCTGGGCAGTCGAATAATTTTAGAACTTTCGGTATGTCAACCTCGGGATGTTTTCGCCTCTGTTGAAAATGAAGAAGATGAAGCAACATCCCCTCGAGCCACAAGTGAACCGACTTCCACTACGATCTGACCAACACAACAATCAATCAGTATGCATTCGATATGGTAGATGGTGACCAGTGTTTTGTTTTGGAACTAGCAAGATAAACCTCTGACAGCGGAAACCCAAAAGAGTTATAATTTGTTGAGAAAGAGGTGGAACGGAACTCAAGCTCAACACTGCCGTCTCCAGCGACACTCGAATTGACGACTTGGACACTGATCCAATGAAAAAATATGACAAAACTAAAACGTTTTCTGGAACGACATCCGAAAATTTTCCTCGATCAGGTATTTGCCGCATCAGTTTAGAATGGGCATTCCTCTAACTGAAACGAAATAACGCTACGATTAATAAAAATCATGAACTCCAAAATAGTACGAGGACTCTGTCAGATCACAACAGAAAATCTGTTCATACTGATTCGTATCTTTTTGCTCAGTTGTTTCTCATTATCTGCTAGTTTTCCCGGCCGCTGTCCAGGAGGCAGACGACATGTCCGTGAAAATTATGTAACATTTCCTGCCTCTACGGTATTTTTGCTGTATTCTCGTATAAAAAACACATGTCCATTGAATGTCATTACTGCTCATCTGTGGGCTTGTGTATGCAACTTTTGTCCAGCTTGTGTCAGTTTGTGGTTGTCGTCAACACGAAACCAGCTGGCTGATCATGTGGAATCTTTTTCTTTTTAGCTAAGAACCGCAGGCTTAGAATCTGCAGCCTCTTACGGGTTTCAGATCACTGAGAGTGTGCTCGTCATCATCAAGACCCTGGAATCTCGGAAAACATTTTCCGGAAATACATCCACAAGATGAACCAACAGTTCTCAATTCGTTTGCAACCTCATTTAATCTTGGCCTAGTGATCCGTTTGTAACTCATCTTGCTTGGAAAACTCTCACTCTCGAGTGTTTCAATGATATTCTGAATTATCATATTTTTCGTTCTCAGGTAAAATAGGTTAGGTGGGGTTGTCGCCCAAGGAACCGGCTCTAGTGTTGTTGTTGGTTTGTGCGGGGATGCATCTACGGTTGACAATCACACACTTGACTGCTCACTAGGGCCAGCCCGGGTCTGAAATCGTGCTTGACTCATCAGCATTAGCTGCGACTACCAACAAAAACACGGGGCGCAGATTTGTTTCTGATATTGAACATCTTCAGTGGGGATCACGAGAGTAATGAATTAATATAAATGCATTGTGCATGGAACCTTGCAGTTTGCTCAGATGTGCAACGCACCCAACGGACGCTGTCCAATGCGAAAAGTGGTGTTTAAGTCATAAATGTGATGGTAGCGGTTATCGGTTTGTTACCTTGATACACTCCCTTTATTCAGCAAGTTCAGACAGTGGTCACCCTAGTGCTCTACTATATGATCATTGAGATCCAGAACCAGGTGCACATTCACACAACGATTTATTTTGAACTGACTGTATATTTGATAATGAATTCTGGAATGGATAAAATTTTATTTCAACGCGCCCAAATGAATTGGGGATTCATCCTCGTTGGTGGACGCAAGAAAAAGTTGGCCACGTTTCCGGAAGTTCCTGTTACGAGTCATGACTCCACAAACTTCTGTGTATATTGTCTGCACATCCAAAGTAAGTACAGCATGGTTAATCCCACCTGCGCTTAATTTCCAGCCACAAGTAATCGTCACCAACCTGCATTGTCATGTTTGGTCAATCTCTACGGTCAAAATATTCCCACTGACGCAATCATCTTTACTTTCATCTTTACATCTGTACTTGCCCCAGTGACACGAGTAAGTGCAGTTTATGTTTTGTTTTTATTGATACACCTTGATGATCTGGTCATCATTTCGTTGAAATTACAGATTCATTCGAATAATTATCGGTAACGCTTCATGGAGTCTAATTTCAAAAAACGTATTTGTTGACGAAAAAACAACAGTTCTCGCTATTCCTGTTTCAGTATCACGAGCTTTCCGTAATTGTATTAAGAAATCCGATGAAACTGGACACTGTCAACTCCGAACGCGAGGTGGTGTCATCAGCTCAGATGGGAATGTTGTTGAACCACAGAATATCAGTAAAGCTCGATCGATGCATGGGAATATACAGAACAATAATCCTCTGCACAAAGTGTGAGTGTATCATCGATTTTACTTGATCTATTCGTGGAACGGAAATGTGCATCTGTTCAAGCAGTTGACATTTCAGGGAAATCAGAAAATCCTAATTACCCACAACTGATATTAGAAGTGTGGAGCTCAATCAACTTCCGACTCTTGATGTCAGAGTCAATTTCGTATACCATGTCTGTCTTACGTGATTGAAAGGTATAAAACGTTACCACTTATTTGAGTGATCAAAAATGTAAAAAATTTCATAATCCTGCAGTCGAAAATTGTTGTGAAGCTTCGTAGGCTTGTTTGTTCATGTCAAATGTGTTACAGTAAGCTTCTCTTCGAAAGTTATCCACTCCGTAATGAGCAGGTCGAGAAACACCATCGGGTGTTTTTCTGAGTAAAGAAGTCCATGAATTATGTTTACTTTTGAATGGCACAAAATGGAATATGAAAGGAAAAGATGAAAAAGTATGGTTCTTCTCCCAATGGAAACTGTCGAACTTGAGGGTTCCTGAAAGGTAGCGCAAGCTCGTTTCTTGGAAGGTGAAGAAATCGTGATTTCAAATGATCTCATGATATGAGAGGCAACGAAACCTGCAGAACAAGCTTCGTGCTTGATGAACTTATCATTCTAGCGGCAGCTGATAGTCTGGTAACAGAAAATCCGACGGAAAATTTTCTGCAAGAGTCTGAGCTATCAGGAGACTTGGCCGACCGCCAAGAGAAGATTCGACCCAACTTCAAAAGTATCGAAATCGGAACGTCAATTGCAAAAAAATTCCCGTGTCGATTTCAAAAATTAGTGGGAATGGAGTGGAGTGCGGCCTCTGGTTCACCGGTGCCGAAGGACTCGCAAGTCACTATTTTGCCGGAGAATGAAGCGCCTTGAAGCATTTTGAGCAGAACCAAGTCTAAAAAGGTAGGACAGTTGTAGCGAACTTTACATTCTCTTCTGCATTTTCAGTTACTTGATGTAGAAGTTTTCCGTTCATCATTTTGAAAACTGGTTACGGAGAGTTCGCCACCTGTTGGCCGAAACATTTCCGGAATCTTGGAATTGTTTGGAAGAATCTGACTCGGATTAGAATTGAAAGTTGAATGACAACGTTATAGGACAGCTGCAAATAATATTTATTTGTCAATTATTTCTCGGTTTTAGGTGATGCAGGTAATGAAAAAGAACGATAACGATATATTGTGAAGCAACAGCTCAAATCCAGAACTTCTTAGACAAAGGATATCTACACAAAGAGCGGGAGCTGTGGCATGATACCCTCGAGTTTGCAGATGCCAGTGTGCGGACAAGATACGTTTTTCCTAAATTTTACGCATTTTTTGTCAAATGTTTTACATTTCAATTGATGAATGATAACATCAAAAAGGGTGATGATCATATCCGCATCGAATCTTCTGCTAATGTTAAGGTATTCTTTCATCCACTTGTTTTCGATGTTATGTTAATTGATAAAGATCAAGATGGTCCGCGAGGCTATTTTGGAAGGTGATTTTGGATACACCCGCCATTAGCAATACAGACAGTCTCGAGCTGCAAGTGTTATCAGGCAGAGGACTAAGAGGTAATAACAGCCCAACTGACAGGCAATAGAGTGGTGCTCCATTGTTTCGGTTAGCACTGCCCACCGCCCGAGTCGCTCTACGACTTGGTTTCTCTCATGATCTTATGAAAATTGAATTCGGAACAGGATCTTGTTTGAACCGAGGCACATTTCAAACAGATATTTGATTGTGTTGTTCTTGAAGGAATATGGCGCTCATTGATTTCACCGATGAGGATGCGCTCAAACGTCTTGCTCCTGAACTCATATTTCAGAATCAGATCTTGGGAACGACTCCCACGAAGTTCTTCTGCTGAGGAAGTGTCGCCAATATTGCCAAAGTGGAATGGCTAAGGTACTGCAGCTGACAATAGAGCGAGCCACTTTAGAAAAATAAATTACAAATATGTTTTCAAACGAATATCAGATGTGTGTGATTATGATTATGATTATGATTATTGTGCAGATTATCCCCGCGGAGAAGCATTTTTCAAGAACACCGCCGAATCAATCGTCCTGGGAACCATGAAAGATGTGCACTACGAGAATTTCAGCATATGGATCTCAAGCTTCTCGAATGATGATGTCCACGTTGCGGTATACAGACGTCTCTTTAACTACGCATCAGTAAGAAGGAAAGAGACGTTTTAGAGTTTGGTCATGGAAGGGCGGAAGCAGTAACTCTGATAATATTTCATCGAAAATGTCTTTTGCTTTTTTTCGAATAAATAACGGATTTGCTGGGTGGAAAACTCTTGAAGGTGTAATCTTTCTGAATCCGATTGACCAGCACTTGAATTTGCACGAGCGGTCGTTATGCGTACATTGAATCGAATATGATATATATGTGATATATATATATATGATATATCGAATATGATTTTTCGGGATGATTCATGAAGTTTTGTCGAATGTATCAGAAACTTCACCGCATGTATCAAGATTTTTTGCCGATATATCGTTTAGTCTCTTCGAATGTATCAGAAATTTTCACCGAATGTGTCAGAAATGTATCAGTAGTTTCGGTGAACAGGAAGTCAAGAAATGTAATCAAAGTTATTATTCAACAGTATACCATTGGGGGCGGAAGTGATGGGGAAGAAAAGCCCGAAGACAATGTTCCTGGGAGCCCAAAAATCTGTCTTATCATTCCTGGGAGCCCAAAAGACCTGCCTAAAAAAGCGATTTTATCCGGAAAAAAAGCAAAATATCCACGTAAGAGGATACGGTTGAGAACGTGAGAGATCACGTAAATATTTTTGACACTCATATGAAGGGATACACGAATAGGTCCATTCCAAAGACCTGCCTGAGGTTTACGACATCTACCGGGCAAACGCGCAATCATGAAATATTCTCAAATGTATGTTGCGGCGATGGTGTCAGTTATGATTGGTTCTATACTTCTCACCCAGGGACAGGAACAGCCATGCACAATGAAATCGAGAAAACAGGTGAGATTTAAGAAGATCAGCATTTACGTCGCAACTTATTCTGTATCTACAGCCTCAACCAATGACAATCTGGGTCCAAGACGGAAGTTGTGTTATTAGATTTCACGTGAATATTTGTCGGCCTATTGAGGCTGCTGCGAGAGTGAGTTGGTCGATTTCACTATCGCAGATTACCCATTATTCCTTTTCATGTTTGAATCTAAACGGCTGTAAGCATTTGGATGAAGGCAAATTATTTTGTGCTTCAATAAAAAATATCGAAAGACACGGAGTTAAAGTGAGCTGGCTTGTCCAGCACGAAGATGAAATCGTTGTGATCGATTGCGACATTCCACACGATGTGAGTTGTAGAATCGAACGTTAAGTCGAGACTGTTTTTATGCTGTGTAGGTTGTGAATCTGGAGTTGGCTGTATCGATGGCCATGAATTTCGTCAACAAGCGATGGATATTGATCTCAAAAATGGCTATTACTGAACGTGAAAACGTAAGCGATAAATTTTTCCTGTATGGATTCAGCTAATGAAAGCGAGTTGATTCACGTCTTCGTTTCACAGTGCATTTTCAACCAGGAGGAAGCTGGAGCATTTGCGGAAGTAAGGTCCCGAATCAAAACTTATAAGGCAAAAAAATCCAGAATTTCTCCTCATCTTTGGAACGTTCGAAAATTTTGGAAAAGGAAGAGAGGTACAACTTGGAGCTCCACGACGATAATGCCACGAACACGGGAGAACTTTTCAGCCTTTTGGGATTTCTAGCGCGACGTTAACTAGAGCTGAATAAGAAACAACAAGAGTGGGCGGAAGGTCCGTCTTCTGATTGGCATTTGGTCAATCAGAGATGGGGTGAAGAAAATAGTGTTCACTTTTGTAAAGGTCATTTCTTTTAACTGAGAATATTCATAATAATCATCGGAAAAACCGCAAAAAAAGGGGCGCCACCAATACCTAAAAATTTGGAAGACAAACAGCGTTATTGGGTCGAGCAAGCTCGGAATGATGACAAAAGGACAACCAGATCCGTGTCTGATGTCGAATAATTTGATACTACAGCAGTGGTTTACCCATACTTCGAAGATGGCGGGACAAGCACATCCAACGCATCCAGCGAAATTCCGATGCCGTCACCATCAATGGCTGTTGCTGAACGGGATGCAGGGATCATGGGAGACGCAGGTGATGATGATTGTGAGTGGCAATTAATGTTTTGGATTGTCTCAGTATGCCGTTTTTAATGTCACAATCTTCAGGCCGGAAACGTCATAAACAAAGCTCAGCTGCTGAAAATGATCAATATGCACCTCGGACTCTGGAATTGCCAGATGACTTCTCCCAGATGGAAGAGCTAAACGACGCAGAGGAATTCGACGATGGAGAAATATTCAACGGCCTTCCCCCGAGCGTAAGTCCCATGCGTAAGACTATCCATGGGTTTGCCAAATAATGATCAAATAATGATCGAGAGTCAGCCAAATAATGATCTGGTCGTTGACGAAGGGAGCCTGTGTTCGACTCCAAAATTGATAATCGATGACGAAATATTTTGTGAAGAAAATACTGGGGGAGATCTCATCAACGGAACGAGTCAAGCAAACGGTCACAACAGAAGCGATGGTAAGAGTTTATATCACGATAAATAAATGAATCAAAACTTATGCTTTAGGAATTTATTCTCAGGAGACAACGGTGAGATTCTTTTTTCTGGGGGAAGTAATTTGGAGGAGACCTTGGAAGGCAGCGAAGGTAAACTATACTTTTGTTTTCCTGATACATCAGATATCAACCCAAGAAACATTTCAGCAACGATCGGAAATGTCGTTCATTCTGCTTTTAACTTCCTGGAATCGGGTAAGGAAGAAGTCGACGAAGGAGAGGTCAACCAATTTCACGGCAAGAATGGCTCTATCACAACCAGAAAGGCTGCCGAAAACGGTAATCTGGATTCTCAATCCGAGAATGACTCCATCATTATTCCAACTCCAACTCCCAAACACCGTTGGAAAAAAATTTTTGCACCTGACATCTCGAGGGAAAGGTAGACTGGTGGCTTCGATAGCATAAAAGAACCTGATATCACCTATGTTTTTTCCAGTTTGGTAGAGACTGGTGGTTCGAACCCGTCACCAAACGCCCAACCCACCGGCATCTATAAAGCACCTCCACACGACCCACAAGATTCTTGCACGGGATGTTTGGATTTGGGAGTTCCTGAAAGGAACGACCTTGGCCGTCTTAATTGCCCTGTGTGGAGATACACGTCGTCATTTCAGGCTTACAGTCAGTATAATCGTCACCGACGTGGCATTCTCAAATGTCACGCGAGATCTTTCTACGAACGTATCGGGCAGGGGAGAACGCGGGAAGTCGCAGAAAGAGGATCAAGGAAATCAACGAAAGGAATCAAAGCGAAGGAATTCAAAAACCGCCACTAAAGTATCAAGCAATATAATCAAAAAGAAGACAGTTGAGACTTCTCAACGATACCCTTTTCGTTCTTGTTTCTGACTTGATGTTCACAGAACCTAGTGTCATTTAGTTAGAATGTCATTTTTACATAAAATCGTTCAATGTATAATAATATAATAGCAGTAGAATAACGTTCAATGTATCAGCCGATCGAATTCATTTGATAGAGTTATCAAACTGATCATGTACCATAAAAATGACGATGTGGCACCAAAGAAAAAGCAGAATCACAAACTATCAGTGACTGTAGTTGAATTCGCATTGTGCTCGTCGAGTGGCAAGTTGTCGAGTAGGTGAAATAATATTCCGTCTTGTAATTTCCGAAATATCAGGAAGTTTGACGGACTGGTTGAAGAAGTTTCTTATTAAGAGGATTCACAGTTCAGAATTTTCGCCAATAATGTTGGTAATCCAGTAAGTTAGAAATCAACACACACTTCTTTACTTGCGCGCAACTAACCAGAAGGGATGACTAGAAATTCCTGCTCTCGAGTAGGTTTTTCTTGTATTTTTTCCTGGTTACCTGTATGCAAGCAGGAGACAAAGTGCCTATTGCTAACTTTCCAGATTATCGACTTCATTGGCAAAAATGCTGAACCGTGAAACCCCTTATTGTCGAACTGGTATCATTTCCGTTATATGAGAAAGCGAGACTGACCTGGATAAACACCCAGTATGGGCGAAAAGTCACACTCATCACTGTAAGAAGAAACAGAGCACAGGCGTCCCATCGAAGCTGACCCTCTCAATGCCGTCCCTTACGGTACACTTCAAATCTCAAAAAAGCCATTTGAATGACCGATGCGATATCAGTGAGGAGCAACGGGGCAATGATCTGCTTTTACATGAATCTTGAGCGATCACTTGTTCCTCTTTTCAAATTGCAAATTCGTTCGTCATACCAATAATGTCGATCATCACAATGATTGGCCTCAGAAAACGTTTTAGATCGCAGCGTAACAAGATCAGGTTAGCTAAAACAGTATGATAAATTTGCAAAGTTTTCTAGAATTCTTTTCTTTTTGTTGAAAATTAGCATGAATGCCATTTTACGTGCGGTATTTTGGATTGATTCCTCGTCGCTCCATCCATGTCCAACAGCGTACAACTCCTTCTCCAGGATGTTGACCTCATGAGTGAAGTGATCTTTGTCTCGATCCCTTTGATTCTTTTCCACTTTCCTCAAAAGTGGCGTGAATTTGAGTAGAACTACCGGTTTGTTCAAAAACTCAAGAAGATCCGTGTTGAGTTACACACTTATTTTGAGATACATTGTTTTTTATGGGAAGGATGGGACTCGCACACTCCCGCTGATTTTTGTGATGATGGTTCATCCACCCAACTTGTGGATGAATTTCATGCCATGAACTTGTGCCAACGACCGAATGCGTGGATGGATGTATCTGCGCTGATGAGGAACCAGGAAATATCGATTGTTCTTCTCAAGGTTTCGAAGAATGGCCATATGCTCTCCACATCAGCTATCCAGAGATAAGGAAACTTGACATGTCCTCCAACAAACTGACGAAAAATCCGAGGCGGCGAATGGATTATAACTTACCGAACCTGGAAATTCTCGATCCAACCGGCAACATGTTTCCTTGTTCTCTCTTTCGTTTGCCGTGGACGTCCGCATGCAGTCATGTTTCTCAATAAATCCTTATCTATCAGGTGAAATGACTCAACAGGTGCAGAATCCATCGCTAATCAAATTCTTCCGATCATTTTAGCTGCTGCAACTTTATTGCCAACGACAAGGTCAGCATCTACTCCAACTTTGGTGAGCAGCGTTTTTGATCAAACAAAGTATTTTCTCTGCCTGCACTCGTGACGCAAATCAGTTTCGCGACCGTAAAAATAACAACCCCTACGGCTGCCGCAACAACTCAACTGATGCGTCAAAGCTCAACAAGGGAAACGACAACATCACCATCTTTAACTTCACCATCGCCAGCGTCGAATCATCCCACAACCTCAACGATACGTTTACCGTCTTCCCGTCCACAGCACAAGGGACCAACATATGTCGAAAATGCAGTAACAAAAAAGCGGTTCAAGGAAGGCAGCAGTTGAGATAGAGGAATCATTGATTATTTTCCATAACCAATCTCGATTCTACATGCCAGTCAGGGAGTTATCAGATCAAAACATGTTTTCAATTTCGCGCCAGCTAAGATGGTTAGCCGGACTACAATGAGTGATGATGATGAATGCAACGGGTTCTGACAAATCTGAGACAATTTCCATGCGCAAAGGAGACATTCCGCTCACCAAATTGGACGGTGCGCACCAACCATCAAGCTCAAGCGGCGGTGCAGCCCCAAGCGGATGCCGTACGCATTACTGGACTGATCAGTAGTTTATCGCCAATCTGTCGTTCCGTGTTATCAGTAAGACTGATCAACTTCAATCCGAAACTTGATCGTTTCTCTTAGATGAATGTGAACCTGCTTATCAAACTCGGAGCGTCACCAACCTGATGAAGATGCTTGAGCAAAAGCAGAACATGAGTATTTTATCCCTATAAATTAAATGTCTGGTTCCTTCAATTGATCCTCAAATTTTTTTCATGGTGTTCTCAAGAAAAGAAAATCAACTTGCTGTATCACGCGTATGCAATTATCCCGTTGACTCATGTGGTAGAACAAAACTGCTGCGGAGCCTTCTTCTGGTAATTTTGCGTATGATTGAAACAAACAAAACTTTGTTGTGGGATGGAAGTTCCCTAGCGGCAAGATCGACCATGCATGGTTGACGAAAAAAATCTGAGTTGTTATTATATTTTTGATTGTTGTTGTGCCGTGGAAGTGTGTTCAACCTACTTTTTTATTCAACTGGTTTTTTTCCGACTCAGCGAGCAAGCTCAATTATGTATGGCTCGCTGGAACTGGTTATGTCAGCACAAATGCTCTCTTATTCCGAGTGCTTGGCTCACACGCCCTCATGCACTGTGTGTATATCTACACGTCCACATCCACCTATTCCCGTGTATAAACCGTTCTCTAGTCTAGTGTATATATCATTCTCCTTTCCGTCTCAGCTGGATTTCTCTCCTGTTCTTTTAGCCTATATTCTCCGTTCAGGTTCAGTACTCGGCGTAACAAATTCGGAGGACCCACCCAAGAGAGTAACTCGAGCAACCTCCCTATCATGACCTTTCGTTTTGCAGCGAATGGTGACCCTCGATCAATTCATTTCCTCAGATAATCAGCAGACAATATCAGCAAGGTTTGTCAACAAAGACAGGAAAATGGCTTCCGGAAAGAAACCCTCACAAGACCAGTGTGTCCGCCACCGCCCTTCCGTTTCCAACTGCAGTCGTTAAAAGAATCGTTGGACAACATGCATCAGAGATCAGCACTCTGGTCACCCTCTTGGCCACTCTCGAACCGTCAGATGAATCGTACAACGCCAATGTCGAATTACCCGAATGTGAACTGACCTTTCGATGCGGATTTTGTGTTATGAAAGACAACCTACTGCAATTTTGCCGCAAACGCGCAGAAATGCTTCGCAATCGCTTTATCCTGCCTAACTGATTATTCACTATCATGTTATTCCTACGTGGGAAGATAAAAAAAGCTTTCGTTATTAGGTCCCATATTTCTACATTGCTTTCTCCAATATATCAAGACGTACAGTACTTCAATATTCAGGTACTGCTTCCTGATAAAACCACTGTTTTACAATTTTGTCACTATCGATACAGATTCCTCTCATAGATGTATCGCCACAGTGACCTTTTCGCATGATATATTTTCATAGCTTCCGTTTTGCATGCTTTCCAATAATATTTTCCGCCCGTTTCACCAGGGTCGTTTCCTAATGGCATTCTTGCTGATTTTGGTATCGCAGAGGTTTGTTGTTATTTGATGGGATGATTATTTTTGTTGCCCATTATTTTGTAGACAAGCAACTGGAACCCCGCTTCTACTATTTTTACGTCACAAAACGTTCATGTCGAATTTCGATTTTTACTGTGAACTGATGACCAGGCAAGCCATCCGCATCACGTATCACCTCAACTTGGCGAGACCAGGGTGCGTGCCGGAAATTTATTTATTTAAATCCAAGTTGCTCCTGAATGGACCCGGATAAATGATATTTTTCAAATTGTCAGTTCGACGTAAAATTTTCTAGACATGCAGAAGCATATACCGTTGTTACAGTCTTGGTGTCGCAGGATGACTACTTATTTTCTGTATTTTATTCACGATTGAATGTTTGCTCTATCGTTGCAGCCGCAAGCGACAGATTTCACAAAAATAATTTTGTTCAAGCGGACTCCATATTCCATTGCATCTTCATTCATCTATTCCATTTTTCTCAATTTATTGCATGAGTTCTGACGGGAGATCTTGCTCGAAGTCTTGCGCGTCGTCTGGCAAACGAGATTCAATTTCATTTGATCCTAAAACACATTCACGACGGCCACTGCCCTATGAACGGAGTAGGATTATGCTTGAGTGAATAAAAAAAACTCTTCAATTGAAGACCCGTTCCCAGAGGTGAATACTCAATAAACGGGTGAAGCTCCTGTCATGGTGAATGGAAAGCAAGAATTGGCGAATGCCCTGTAAACGGGGTAAGACCATGCTTATTGCTGCTATTTCAAAATCAAAATAAACGTATCCGAAAACTATAAATTTTTCTTCCCTGTCCGGAAGCGCCTTGAAGGAAAACTACGGTCAGAACAAATTTCTTCGAAAACGCTCATGTAGACCACCATGGTTGAAACGTTAGGATCACATTGAATCTGTTGTTGCTTCCCACTTTTGTCCACAAACATTTCTGGCTGATGGATAAATTGAGCTGGATGGTGGTATTCCGAACGTAGTTGCATGACCATGGACACTTTCAACGCCGATTCAAAAATCAAAATCACTTTTTTAATCAAGTTCCTGGACACTTGTTGAAACATTGTGATCACCACTTTCAGTGTTTATTGCTATTTTGTAACTTTTTTATAGCATGAAAGTTGAATTTGCAGCACTAGATAGCAAATTTATTCGGAGTTCCAGTGAAATGGCTTGTCTCCCTCAGAACTTGGCTGCGATTTTTTCTTTGCGTAGGTGAATGTGTTTGGACTGGAGGACGTCTTACAATCGCAACACTGGAAATAATGCTGGGTCGATGCTGGCCGGTGCGAATATATCAAAATATATGACACAAATCCATCAAGTGCAAATTCCACCCCCACCACAGCTCCTTCGATTTCATCTTCTCCCGATTACTCACCACCCGATTCCGTCGAATGTGATGCGCTAGAGTATGTCGATGTCACGTGACCAGATTTTGATGACATCATGGATAAAGGCTCAATTAAAATGGAAGAAAAGTTTTTCGCAAGAAAATCATATGAACATATCTGCTCAGATAATTGGGTGAGTGTCCATTTGACAGTCAGTTTCCATGTAGAACGGCACTGCGCCATCAGTCAATGCGGGCAAATGCGGTGAAGCACTCAGAAATTACACAGAAAGCACTTGTGCCGTGTGAGGAAAAAGCCTTGAATCTTCTATCATTCACTCTAAAACCGGCAGGTTGAGTGAAGAAGAATCATCTCAAGATTGTCACAAAGTGAGACTTCACCGGCTGATTCTCACTATTTTCCTTTCACCACTTCTCTTACACCAGTAAGGTGATCGTACCCGAATATAATCCAAAACAAATGCGGAACCGATGCCAGCAAAACATTCATTCCAATTCAAGTCGAGCAGCTGAAGACTAAAATGGAGGGTGAAAACCAGAGCGCGCAGTTGCGCTTTAAATATCAAATCCAAAAAACAGAGTCATAAGGTATAAGTCATATCAACAGAAGAGACAATGAGAATGTGAGACAGATTACATTACTACCGTCACAAACGGTAAACTCCGCAACAGCTCTTGGCAGGATAACCATCATCAAAAGAAACCTCGCAATCAACTTACCGGTGGTGCCGGTTTTTCCTTATGTCCTAAATCTTATAGCGAAGGTTTTGACATGGCAGTTTCGGTTCCGTCCCCTCGTTTGTCATGCCTACGCAACATCCCCAAGGGCACGGTTTATATACGGATGCGTCTCATCGTCCCCTCCACACGGAAGTTCTAGTGGCGAAGTTGACTGGCTGGTGCGAAGTACGCGCATGACTACGGAGAACTCGACTGGTTGTAGGCAAATCCCGAGCAGGAGAATTTCCCCGACGTTTACGCTGTTCTTGTCGCTTTTTCCCCCCACGTTTTCTCTTTCGTTCAAGAACAGTGCGTTCCAGTCCAGCATATGCAGCTTTCATTTTTCTATCTGAAATCAGAGGGTCGTCAGGATTTTTGTCGGTTCGGGGATGAAACTGTTTCATTCTAGTTACCTGTACAATGCACAGTTCTTTGAGTACCAAAAGTCAACTGAACAAGATAGTTCAAATCTGAGTTTTTCTTTCACTATGAAACTTCTGTTATATTTATGTAAAAACGTCATTAACCGATCGATCTTTCGCTGCGGATTATATACTTTACAAGCGTTCCTATTCGAAAATCTTCGCCCTCATGAGTTTTGTCATACTATTCAGACATTGGCTCTCCTACTTCTTCCGATCGTAGCATTGCTGGTTTTCTAGCTTCATTGACTTTGCCACGTAACTCCATATTTTCAACCGCAAAATCAATTTCTTTGGGTTAATCAATATCAAAAGGTATTTCGAATTGAAATCAATAACCACAAGGGAAAAAATTTTGTAGCTTCACTCACACTCGTTTTAAATAGCAAAAACACACGTGTACAAAGCTTCGTCCCAATCTTTCTGATCAGAACTACAATACATTGCTGACCTATTTATGAGTAGTGAATTTGCCTTTCCAACTGCCCTTTGTGTCTGACTATAGTAAGCCGTAGACGGCTGTTGTTCAGTCCCTGTTAGCAACATCACTTCTCTAAACAAACCGCCCATAAAACCGGTTCTCTATCCGAACCTTAATATTCTGGAGCACTGAATCTACATACAACGTGGGCTCCATATTTTTGTTACCAACTCAACGGCTCGGCCAGTCTCTCTTAGCCCGGGTAACAAAATTATGGAGCCCACGTATATTTTCGAGAAAAATAATTAGCCGCTGTTTGGGATGATCCTTCCTTGACCGCTTTAATTTGCATTATATTTCGTAACTTGCTGGATTCCGACAATAAGGTGAGTATTTTCTTTATACGAAATCTTAGATGGTCCTAAATAATTGATTATTCATCTTTCCAGAATACCAATCGGAATTTGATTCAGACGTCCGCAGCGTTTTTCAATCTTTTGTTTGTGAGCCTGGCAATCGTTACAAATTTTCACCCGATTTATTACATCTGTTGACAGTTCTGGCCAAAGAAATTTCGACTTGACTTTTTGCAGAGTTTTATAACGACCAAAATGAACCCTGAGACGGGATTATTATGACAATAATATTAAACTTCTTTCGCCAGAGTTCTGATACTTAGCCAATGTGGAGCACGGAATTTTTTTCTCGCCTTAGTACAGCCATGAATCTCACGAAGATTCTTATACTTCTCGTGGTTTCTTATGGCGGCAAGGTAGGATTTCGGTTTTTTCTTGAAATCTGGTTTGGAGATTCGAAGATGTGGTCCTTGTGCGCCAATCTTCATTTGTGAGTTCTATAAATTATAAAACATTTGTATATATACAAATATATAGTCACGGCAACAAATGATGGTGGCTACATGATGCAGAGTCGTGCCTAGAGTCTGAGTCATGCCTCGGAGTAATGCTTTAGAGTCATGCTCTGGAGTCACACCTTTGCCTGATGAATCGCAAGAATACGTTTTTTTCTGTTCTGTGGGGTTATGGCAAGACAGAATTGAACAGAAAGTTCGAGCTGAATTCATTTTTATATAATAAATGGAAAGATCGTTTCATGACATTACACATAGTAGCAAATTTCTGGCCAAGTCCAAACAAAAAATCGAAAATCGGGCAGGAGTTTGTTGGTTCAGAACATTAAGCACCACCTGCATCGCAGCATCAATCAGATGACCCTTTTGAAAACATACGGTACGGTTTTGGATGTTAGATTGAAATATCAAACTATATCGGGAATGTTAGTAACTGATGAATGGGCTCACTGGAATGGTATTGGTTGCCATCTCGTGAATGCTGGGAAGATGGCGCTGTAAAGATAAGACTGAGCTGAAGTGATTGAAGAGTGCACGCGGTTAAACGAAAAAACGAGTCTGTTTTCTCCGCATACAACCAACATTCAAGTTAGGAAAGTTTCGCGACAGATTGTGAGCATACTCGGGTTTACACCAGTGCCTCTTTTGCAACGTTTGAACTGTTTAAAGATGCATTCGGGAGTTATCAGTGAGAAACCCATACAGTTCACAGAAAAACTGGCCAGACTATCGAAGACGCCAGTGCAAAAATGGTTAAACGGCAGAAATGACAACTTTTCTAAGAAAACTGGGTTTTCGGAAAATTTATTGGAGAATTTCGTTGTAAAAGTTCTCACCAGATTATTGTGAACCATGATATTAGAATTACTCACCTGAGTAAACCTAACAACATCCGAGTTCCTCTGTTGAAGGTGACGGTTGATTGATTCAGGGCTTCATTTGACGATTTGGAAGAGATCAATAACATTGAACAAAACAAATCTGAGTAAAATCCAGTAGTAGATTTTATTCTTGATGTGAAAGATGCATAATGTGAACTGTGTAGTGTTTCTTTTTTGATAATGAGGTTTTTTTTCAGTGATTATATAGTATATTAGTCACTATCGCAAGCAATTCCAATGGGCCGAAGCTATGCAACTGTCTTTAATCAAAGCTGACGATGTATGGTTGAACACGGGTGATCTGGAAAATATTGTTTTGGGACCACTTCAATCGAAGCTGCTGAACTTGCGCTTGTTTTCAACTACGTATCTTTCCTGGACTTACTCAGGCAAGCATCACGTTGGCTGAGACTGGCCAGTGACGCTTCCACAATATAAACGCAAAGGATAGAGAAGAAGATTGGTTCACAGTCATCATGCAATTTAACTTGTCCACCGGGATTCGCCTTACGTCCTCAACCATGGACATCCAACTTCTATTCCATGAATTTATTCATGTTCAGGCCACCAACCAAAATCTCGCACTGGAATGCTTCTAAATGGATTTGAGTGTGAACCGTCACACATTTCCGGAGTTTTGTCAAGATGCGGGAATCACAATAATAAAATTTGCTGTTCCAATTCCAGAATGATTATCAAGCGTTTGGGTTTCTAAGTCACTTCTGGTCCAAAGACATGCTCTGGAGTCGCAAAACTTTTCAAGTGTCTGAATACTCAGGGAGTTATTTTTTTCCAAAGACATGCTCTGAAATCACGAAACGTTTCATTTCAAAGTTGAGTTCGCGTTATTTTTTATGGTCGTTGGTTTTCATGGGCATTCATGCTTCATGATTCTCATCGTCTGCCTGTGGGCTGTGAAGGGCTCTCGTCATCAGTAATCCTGATAACCACTTTCAATCAAAACGAGCCTGGCGGATAAAACCTGGGCAATCTAATGCAGTTGCTGGGTCGCACTTCAGTTGCTTTTTGCCAAATGTTTGAAGCCGTTTTGGATTTCGGGCATATATAAGAACTGATTCCATTGTTAAGAGAACTATTCGGCTCTCACCTGATTCTTGAATCAAACTTTCAAAAACCCACCCAGTACTGCAAGTCCATCTACTCAATGTTCGGCTAGCACTGGTCGACTTTGTGGAGAGTACAGGCTTCCACTCAAGTTTTTCAGTTAAAACCGGAGAGAATTTGTGGCAAAACGTTTTCGTGACTTTCTTGAATAGGTCGGTGAACAACATCGGAAAACCCACAATGAAGATAAGGCAGACATTTTCGAGTATCTCAATTGCAATACAAAAGAAAAGTCATGTGGTTACATGACGAAATAGAAGAAATTCGGTAACATCGATGTGCTTGAAAACATCCTGTTCTCTTAATCAATCCAAACAATTCTGGCTCTGGTTGCACAGATAAATGTGGGCAAACAGACATCGTCAAGCACTTCTGGCAAATTCGAATTATGAGCTGAACAATAGCACTATTGTTCACTTACAAAGCTTTGGCAAATCCGAATTATGGTCTAAACAATAGCATAATTGTTCACCTACAAAGCTTTGTATCTTCCCCTATTTGGCGCAAGACCTGCAAGTTTCCATCAGATTCAGCAAACCAGATTCTACTCATCATAACAAAACGGTACGTGAAGATCGCGCTTAGTTGCTCCAACGACAGGATGTGGTTTCCCACAAACCATAATCACTTTTTTTCAAGATTGTCATCAAATTTGGAGTTTCAAATGTTGAAAAGCCAAACTAGATTCTGAGTTTTTGATGGCAGATGAAATTTTGTTCCGAAAACAAGACAGATCCACTGGGACCAAGCTTCTTTTACGGAATGAGATAATGCGGGACCACATTCCGAGCTATCTGAGAGGAACATGCAGTCGTTCACAATGTGTCGAAAAGGGGACAACCAAATCAATACTTTTCACTCTGTGTGAAACGGATGCCAACTTATAGATTAACCCATGTTAAAGCCCACGTTTTGGTTTTGGAGTACAACATGATACATATGGAAACGATTTAATCAGATAGTTTAAATTAGTGAAGTTCAACGTATGCAATACCCCATACTGCAAAAGAGTAGAAATATTTCATTTTCATCTGCAATCATTTCGGTGTTCATTTACTATCGTTCATACGATGACTCTCGGACATGATTCACTTGACTTTTCCAATTTTAGGACAATGAATGGACGATATCCGTAAATCAAAGCAACAAGTTGAAGTAAACAAGATGTTCGTAGCAATCAGGATGAGGGACGTGGCGAGCGTCCTTCAGCAGTTACAACAATGAAGGAGACTTGGCCACTTTTCTATCTTCCAGAGAGTAAGAATAACATGGGATCAGTTGTACCACACAGAAAGTGCTGCAAACGGCTGTTGTCTTACCGGCAATATGAACAACTGTCTTTAGCGACAATTATCGACCTGCAACCCTTGCTTATTCAACTGTTTTTGGTTTCTTTATTATGCCTGTAAGATGCGTACTGGCTCTAAGATGCGAGTGCAGAACATGACTTACAAAAGAGACCGAGGTTGCGAAGCTTCATCATGTTCCTTGGCAATATTGTCCGTATCAATCCATGCAGCATACCGTATTTGAGCATGGGAGAAATACCAAATTGATATCGCGGATGGAGAATATTTTGCGGTCCAGTGAAATCACAATTTTAGGTACAGGCACTTCAGCTGTGTTTGCCAGGCGGTATGTCATCAGCAAGTTCAATATTGTCATCTGCCTCATAATGCTGTAGGGCTGCCAGTAGTATGAGGAATGACTCAGTTTGTGAATCACTCTATTACCCATCCGTTGAAAATATTCAACTCCATTCGATATCCGGTTACTGGATCGCGCACTGCCTTCTATGTGTGAATCTGTCGAGTCTGAGACACACTACGCCAGACAACACTATTGATTTTTCCGTTTATTGTCCCTCATCCTTGCATGCAAACAGATAAAAGCGACAACCTGTCAGTGGGGTGTTGTCTCATTGCAAGTGTCCTAAAAACAGAATGTCAAGAGCACCCACCGCAAGGCCAAACCCGGAGTAAGCTCAATTATTCAGCATAATAACGCGATGAAATATTGATTTATTCTTCTTATAACCTGAGAGGGCACCACAAGAGAAACAAGCGTGCACTTTTGACACATTCGTTGTTAACAGGCGAATACATTAACATGTAGATATAAAACCGGCCAACCCTTCTGGTAACACAAGAATTGACATACCTTGCTTATAATTTCTCATCCCGTCGTGGTGAAGATGTCCAATCTGAACCAAAAACCTATGGATAATATATTGGTTGAACTATTTGGAAACAGTAAAACAGTGATAATATATCGAAGCCTGAAAAACCTCCTTGTTATTTCAAGGTCCTGAACAAATGAGTGTAAAATGTGGTGATCGTGTGATTGTGGGAACTATCGGCAAGATTGAGCAAAATCATCAACCGAGGTATTTTTTTATGCAGATTGAACTAGGTGAAACTAGGTAATATTGAGCGATAGTGAGAGTGGAGACCACGACGATGTTATTTAGACGAGAGATGCAAACAATAATACCGGTGAAGGCTGGTGCAGCATTTGCATACAGCTAAATAGTGTACAGCTCCAAAACATGATTCGAAAGGTCACTACAGCCGATTGAGGGGATCAATTCTGATGCTGACTCTTAATAGAAAGCAGATAAGGTCGGTGTTATAATTCAAGAAGGAAATAAAACCAGGGAGGAGACAGTATACATCGGCTCCTCTAATCATCTCCAACACGAAAGCTCTCTCAATGTAAAAATAAATGTAGCAACTGGAGTATGCTATTCACTGCGTCAGATGTCGACTGTATGCCAAGAGCATACTCCAGTCAGATAATATAGTGAGAGGAACTCGAGACACAAAGGTGTGGTGTAACTCATAAGGATTCATCCAGCGTGAATAGGAAAGCATGAATAAACCGTGAGCGTTGTGGAAAGGCTTTGAGAATCACGTGACCTCTGGATTGAAGATGTTGAAGCACGCTGAGATAAAAATTGGACCACAACCAACCACAACTGCAACAGCAACAGTGAAGGAAAGACTCTAGATGCTGAAATGATCCAGAAAAGGACAGTAACAGCCACCAATAAAAATGAAAATGTTTGACTTTGTCCACACCAAACCATGCTTGTCTTTTCCATTCCTTGCACTTGAGACTCCTCTGAAAACAGTTGTCCACCAGGCATCTGACGACCGAATGAAACAAAATCATCTTCGCGTGAAGTCCTCCACAGCAGTTCCCATGTTCATCAACACTTCCACGACAGATTATTTGAGTATGTACTTCGGAAGAAGCCGTACATTTCTGTTCTAATGGATGAATTGGTGTGGATTTAGAAGACAAAAAAATTCAGAATAATATATCCCGTCCAGACTGACCGATCGAAGTGAATTCCGACACATGAATATCTATGTAATATTCGTTCACGAACAGAAACCAGTCGGCTTTTTCTGGGGACTCAAGCGCATCAGCAAAACAAGCACTGAACAAGTTACGAATGATTTGTTGACCAGACCAAACAAAATCAGATTTTAAGTTGTCCATCCGCTTGGAAAAACAATACTTTGAAGAAAAATGAATTGCGCCAGTGATGGAGCGAAAAGCCTGATTGGTAAAAACGCAGTTGCGGCAAGATTGGACCCATGATCTATGGATCGGACCTATGAAATGTTTCATTTTATCTCATGTTAATCATCAGGCAGCTTACCTGTTTATGCTAGTCTCACGAAAATCGCTTTAAGAGAAATGTCGCGTTAAGGTGATGTTTACATCTTCTGTCTGGAGCATCACCAGATCTTCGGCCTTCTTCATAACTTTTTCTATTTCTATCTTTAGCTCGCTACACTGTCTGAGTTACTTACAGAGTATATAAGGTCTTAAGCCAACAACAGCCTGCATGGCATTCCATATGGCCATCCTATTCAATCTCATTTCCATCTCTGCTCTGTACTTTGTTCTCTCTAGCTGGTTCCAACAGATGAAGTATCAAGTCCTTTTCTCCCAGTTAGAATCCACACGCTACAGAAACCAGAAAGCGAAAGAGAAAAACCCAGAAACGTTATTCTTTGTTCACAGGTTCGACATTCGGCTGTTCGGTCCGCTTGGCTCTTGTAGCAAGTAAAACCACAACAAAGGTCTTGTAAGGAGGGCCTCTGTCGTCACCAAATCCGAAAGGTGACCTTCCCGGTTTTCGACTTCGAAATACCAGAGGGAACACGGTCATCGAGTTTTATTCAGGAAAACCAGTTTCAGGTCATATTCCAATTCTGAATTGGAAACTGACGTTTTTTTTATTCTTCAATTCAACACCAGAGACATAATCTCACCGTAAGTATCTTCCGCTGATTTATCGATGAAATATGTATGTAAGTATATAACAAATTATTCCAGAAGTAAAAGAGAAAAAGGGAGTAACGAATTGCACGAACGATACTTATCGATTTTCGTCATTTTCGAAATCACAGCAAATGCAGTGACGGGTGACTGAGGCAAACTGCCAAAGGGAAAGCGGTTCTTGTAGCGAAAATCCCCATGTTTACCGAAATGCCAGACCCTCAATAAAAAGAACCGACACGTCACAGCTACGACACTGCTGTGGAATTCTTGTGGCAAGAAGTTCTTATAGCAAGGGGATGGTGTATAAGCCTAGAACCGCCGGCATGTATGCTTGTGTCTGACCAGTGGCCAGACCAAATAGAAATTTACTGACAAGTCGGCGAGAACGTCTTATGGCTTGTCAGCGGCGACCATACATGAACTTCCAGCTTAAGGGTGCTTGGGCGATCGATCGCCCATTTACAAGCCGCGAGGCTACATATTCGAGGCTTCCAAACTTCTTAGGCCAGCCGTTTAGTGAAATACCATAAATCCCCAAATGAGAGAACGGGAATTATAGTGTCATATACCGAACTTGAAATGGAACACCCGGCCGGAGCTCGAATTCGAACCAACCAAAACCATAGTGAGAGTAAAGACTTCTTTACTCTCACTATGCCAAAACCAGAGTGCCCACAAACTTTCTAAGAACCTTTCTATTGAGTTCTTTCGATGTACGGTGGCGTTTGACCTGGATGACTTCCACTTAACAGTTACGAACAATTTCAAAGTTGTCTCCTAGGATTTCAGGTAATCGCCTGAAAACTTACGGCTCTTAAAATTTTTAGGCGACAACCTTGAAGGCGGTGAAAAATCGAGCGAAGAATTTAGGGAGGCACGAAAGTTTTAGCCTAGGTTTGCCATCTTTAGAATTTTTCAAATTCTCGTTTATCTTACGTTAGTGTTATCACACAGTCCTCCAGTGCATATAAACGATCAATAAGTCAGCACAACAATACCCGTGAAGTTACTAAACACAAAGACGTGTCATCTCGAGATGATGAACTGAAGAATAGAAATCTAGCTCGAAGTAAACAATGTTTCTTATGAACTATCCAACTGTTAATTAGCCTGCGACGAGATTGTTCGCGCGTTCCTGTCGGTCGATCTCCATTTGTTCAGCTTCCTCGACTTCACGGCACTTCCGGCGAGCCATTTTGCGATACTCTGCATACAAAGGCAGATCAGCGTTTATTCATTCAACTCGGTCATCTTATCGTTCAATCACGATGAGAAATCGAGAATAGAATTATTATACGTCAAACTGATGAAAAATACCGGCTTACTGTCAACAATTTCTTGTGGGAATGGCTCACGACAATCCGCGCAGTTGACCACATTTCCGTCCGCGTTGACCGGATCAATCGAACGAATCAGACAAACGGGATGACATCGCTTATCGCATCTGTTACAGATAACACCCTGCAAAAAATTGTGATTATACAACCAGGGATAAACACGGAACTGAAGTTAAAGTACATATACTGTACGTCGAATTACCAAATCCAAATGAAACAGATTATTTTTAGACAGTTGCTTGATTATAATTCACTTACCGAACAACTTGATCGAGTATGTGGTCTCATAATTTTCAGATTTATTCCAGTTCCAAGTTCACGTTCGAGTTCAACTAACTTGTAAAATAACTGTTATATCGAATATCTCAACACATTCGAGAGATGACAGGAAAAACTATTTTCAGTTGAGCTGGATGCATTGTAATTTGAAAAAATCCACGTCTGATATAATAATTGAACCGGAAGGAAAGTCAGGTTTTGAAAATATCAACTGAAATTCTCGTTTTTTGCAGCTTAATCCTACACTTCCGTGAAATATCAAAAATACATCGTGATATTGGAAACCGCAGGCGTTTTTAGAAATCCTAGGTTGGTCTGGAAAAATAGCCGACATGGAGCACTTACATGAGCAATTATCATTCCCTGGCAGAATACACATGGTTGAACTGCTTCAGCCTTTCTATCTCGGATGTAAGGCTCCAGTTCGACCAGAGCTCGAGGCCCAAGCGTTACCTGTTCCGTCTTTGCCTGAAAAATATAAAAAAAATTTGTTAACAATCAGTATTTTTTAGCGGAGGAGAAAAACATATTAAGAAACAAATTTGTTACTTTATGAAGTTATTGTTAAATTTATTAACTTTCGAGTAAATTTCGTTATACATCACGATAACTTTCGAGTAAATTTCGTTATACATCACGTTATACATCACGAAAAATTTGAGCTCGCCAAATTTCTGCAACAATTCGTCCGCCGTGGAAGTGTTGATTTGTTTTGTGGGGAGCTTGACATTTAGAGCTCGATGACCGGTGATGGACCGCTCCGGAGAATCCAGAATTTTGTTTATCTGGAAATAATGCAAAGAATTATTGCATTATACTCGGAGTATTCCGGAAAGGCGTTGCGATTCGTTTCACACCTAATAAATAGACGTAAATATGAGAAAAGAAAACTAAATCACTGACACGTTACAAAATATTTCGCACTTGACAATTATCTGGAACAGAGCCTGTCTTGACTCTAACAAGCCTCCAATGTGTACCACGTGGCTTGTACCACGTGTCAAACTAGGGGTGACCGATCAGAGAGATTTCAAAGAGCAAATTGTCTTTGGATTTTAATTTCGACTGATTCCGATTTGACCTCACTCTGGTGAGGCGACATATTTTGTAGAGAATTCAAAGCTCTACAAGTTAGTCGTGACAAGTTTCCTGAAAATCCAGCAGAAAAGCCGTGCCCCTACATTTAGAGAAACCCAGTGAAAACACGGGATTTTTCATACCGTGAACAGCGAGATCTGATGTCCACCTCTCACAAATCAAAACTGTATTACTATAGAGATTCAGAATACGTACCCCATTCCAGTTTCGAAATTTCCAGTAAGTTCTGATTAAGATGAACGCGGAAAAATGGCGGTGACTATATCGATCAGAAATATCTCAGAAACTGTCATCAATACAATTCATTTCAAATTTATTTTAAAATTTCATAAAAATTTACAGAGAAAAGTAAAAGTTAGTACGAATCAAATACATTTTATGAAAATGTGCTTAAAGTTGATTAAAATTTATGGATAACACTTAAAATATGGTCAAAAATATACCTGAAAGCATTCAGTTATATGATATTAAAATTTATTTATAATCAAGTAATAATTGAGCACATAAATACAATTTTTTTACAAATAAATCCAATGTTGCATGATAACTGGTGTCACAGCATGATGATATCAGAAATGGTGAGGCCAGTACAAACTTGGCATGTCAGCCTCTAGTTTCGCTTCGGGGGGGGGGGGGGGGGGGGGGGGGGGGGGGGGG
>JAQIWT010000093.1:0-36660 GCA_034696485.1 Isohypsibius dastychi | reverse complement strand
AAGTTCAAGCCACCTTCGCCCTGTCGATTGACTGAGTGAAGACAGGCAAGTGGCTTGAACTTATTGGAGGAGACGTAGAACTGCGATCTCTTTAGTGCATGCGGACGTAGATGGACGGACTGTAGCTTCGGGATCGGTATTTCTCTGGTTCATGACCTTTGACGTTCTTTGTAAGCTTTGAACGGGTCTGTCATCATCGCTCACGTCCACGATGCTGCAACAGCAAATATTAATATACTGATACAAACCGAACTCAAATCACGCTGTCCACTAACAACTGAAAAATCAGAACTCGTTCCTCACCTGCTCCTGCTCGAATTCACGAAGGAATCATCCTTGAGTAGTTCAGGCAGTTGAGTCGATGACATAGCTGGCAAAAAGCGGGACACAGAGCAAACGTCTTGGTCCAGCTCGGTTGAAGTGTCTAGGTCTCCAACAGCAGACATGACGTGAAGTTGAGTTTCAAAGATATTGAAATGACAGATTACTTGACACGAATTTTTTTCAACGCAGTTTCGACTCAAAGTATAGAAAGTGATTTGCGTTTGATGCACTAGTTGAGTTTGACATCTCATTCAGAGTTGAAAAAGGATCCGTGTTTGCTTCTCGCTTTCCCACCAGGGCATATCCTGTTGCGGCTTGCTCTCAATGGCACTCTACCGGATCTGTGTGATTCGTCTGTAACACCTAGACTAGGGTATTGTGTGGTGAATTTTCGTCTGGTTACGGGAAATAATTTCTGGCGTTCCGCTAAATCATATTTAGTTAAGTTTTTTACTTTTTTAGTTGAAGGGATCATATCACGTAAACTTGAACAAAATCAAATATCTTTTCCCGATACCCACCCACCCACCCACCCACCCATGAACCCACCCACCCATGAACCCACCCACTGTCTGCCCATCTCAAGTTATTTTGGTGGGCCACCCACCCACCCAAGACCCACCCACCCACCCACCCACGGCCCACCCACGGCCCACCTTTTACAAGGTGCCGAGCTGAATGGCTTTCTCAGTCATCCAAGGAAGTGTTAAAAAGAAACTCCAGTCCGCCTAAAGTGCTTCATCAAACTAAAGCTCTGAAGGTCGCAGTATTAGTGGTTTTCTTTTCCCGGTTCAAGACCATTCACATGAAACAGAAGAGCTCGGAGTACGATTGGAAAAAATCGAAAGACTACCGAAGTCTGACCTTTGCAGAACATTTTAATCAGTGTATTGCACTGACACATTTCAAGGTAGGCCTGGCCTACAGCAGACGAAATTACACGAAAAATATTTTGATGTCAAGAAAGAGATGAGGTCAGTTCACCTATCCCTTTTTTGTTGCACGTTTAATTTATTTATTTAATTTAATCGAGCCCACGTTGTGCCCGGATCGGTGTATTCAATCAGTGTAGGTACCATAGGGACTTCAAGATCGAATGTTCGATCCACTATTTTTTTCCAGTTGATTGACCATTTGCCATTGTTTTAAAATATCTTGAAAAGTGTTATGAGTTGGCGGAGAGTATATGTGATTGGAGTTTATTCTCATCAACTTGCTCGAGCGATAAATGAATGAGGAGATCTCTGTTACTCGAAATGACGCGTAGCAGTAATAGTATTAATTGCTCATTAAAAATCCGTTACCTGGTATACCTCGTGATCTGTTTTACCTGCGGCAAGCTTGGTAAGACGTTTCCGTCTAGAACCTTCCACCCCATCCAGAAGGGCATCGCTTCGTGGAATCTGAATAAATCTGGACTTCTTGCGACATGTTTCATTTTGAATTTGAAAGTAACGAGATTCATGGGCTGCTGTGAAACTGGATTGTAATTCTCAACCAATTTTTTCACAGATTTCCGTAGTGTTTCTGGATTTTCAACTTCAGCGTAGCTAGCGTTTGTAGCCGGTCTCGGTCTCGTCACTGTTTTGAAAATGACAGAGAATCATTCTTCTGATGTCAAGGTCCTGCCTTTCGTAAGCACCACATCAATGTTGTCCCATAAGACCGTTTCCGTTCCACATGTTTTCTTCGTGAGACTGAAGAACATACACCGATCATCGTTATCAACCAGACAATCATAATCAACGCAGGAAATCTCGTAAATCCAAAGTTTTGTCCTTGTTTTCGGTCCAAAAAGTTCGCGAATTCGCAGAGGCAGATGTACCTTGGATAACTCCGGTGAAACCACGCAGATTCAGCAAATACAGTAGTGGGATTTCGCAGGCGTTGGTAAGAGCTCTTACATGGCAGCATTTTGAACATCAAGGGTGTCCTGAATCAGCAGTTCACCAAGAATCTTGAACTCCGGTTCAAATGCCATGCTACTATCTTCTTGAATATATCCGCCATATATGCCACCAACATTGTCAAATTCACTGACTGCAATGGTGTTCAAATGTCTCAGATATCGCGGTGTGATATGATTACGCCCTCCACCCGGTGGCCCCACGGCCGACATTATTTTTAAAACTTGTAATCTAATAGCGCTGGTGTCGTTGAGATCATACTATTGGCTGCGATTTTAAACCACTGTCACAGAAGCTCGAGAGGAGGTTGCGAACCATACGTCTTTTTCATCGGCATATTCAGGTCGTCCACAAAAATGACCAGTTTTTCTCCCACCGGAGGACCATATTGACCTTTCTCTTTCTCTTCTGTCCAATCTTGCAGTTATTATCTTTAGGTTAAACTACTAGTTACGATACGGTTTCGTGAAATGTAAGAATGAAAACGTACGTTCTGTGTTTGATTTTGAGTTGTTTGCGCGGAAAATATGACGAATAGATTTGACTATATCTTTGTCTACTTTTTCGAGAAGGAAGTCGTTAAATTACACCGACTCCTCGGTTTCTGTGGGTCCAACAAAAAGCGAGTGCTTGTCATGTTGCACAGATATTTTCATGAGATACGTGTAGCGGACTGTTTCAGGTCGGCACGATAATTTCGCATACTGCATCGTTGGGAATAACCTGAATCAGAGCTTTGTCTTCAAGCCAGTTCACACTCTGCCAAATCCATTTGAATCTATAGTCGAACACATGTCTCTCAGCTGGCAAAGAACACAGTGCATTCTCAAATTTGGGAACAGGATTCTCCAGGTTGTATTTTACCGCTAAGGCGGCATCAAAGCCCCACTTCAACATATTTTGAAGAGATTTATCAATTTTCATGCGTCCTTCATCATTCACGGTGGGGCCAATGGATCAGATGTGTGCGCAAAAAAACGAGCCTTCGAACCACGGAGTCTTGATATCCTGAGTGACAGTTTTGAGGATTTTTTCATTGAAGAACTCGTCCATCTGACAGTCGCTTAGATTGGTCAATTTCCGAAGTAAATTTGCCGTTGAAGTCAGGGATGCTCTTTTAGATTGCTCCATTGAAAAATGACAATGCAAGGCTGACAATAAAATGCAAACAAACGAGAACAAAAACATTTGTGAAGATTGTTCTGTTCATCGAAATTGTACAGAGCCTGAAGTATAGTTCGCTTAGATAATGAATAGAAAAACAGAATAGTGAGTTGGAGAGCAAAATGAAGAACATGTACTGTGAAAAAAAGATCGCTCCTCCTGAACCGCAGAGACATTTCAGTGCAGTTCCAAAACCTCAATTTTGTCATCGACGATGTTTGGTTCGGTCGGTCCATTTTGATAACGCGCTTGGATCAGGCGAAATTTTCGAACGGGCGGGCCTAGAATCAGAAGACGTCGTGAGACCGTGTTCGGCTATCTTGTCTGGACATTCTTACCGGCATAAGTCAGCAGAACGGGTAAAAAAATGAGGCCATGGGCAGCCCCGATGAGCACAATGCTGAGGTACATGCGGAAGTAGTAAATCCGAAAAATCTGTGAGTGGCTGAAAGCGAGTACCACGATTCCACCCACTTTCGTCAAAGTCACTCCACTCAACACCTGAAAAAGACCGTTTTAAATTAAGTTGAGGGTACAGCTTGGTAATTCCTCACCGAGCTCCCCATCGTATTCAAGGCCTCAGCAGCTCTGTTCATTCTGCTTCCTGATGTGCTGATGGCGAATGCCCGAACTAGATGCGAGCTGAACTCAACTGAGATTCCAACACTCTGCAAGATTAAAATTCGAAATTTCGAGAAGTCAGACACTGTACGGCAGCCATACCATAACGAGGTTGACTAGCGAAACTGCATTCAACTCAATTCCCCACCAGTACATCACAGCCATCATGTCAATTTCGATCATTGCAATCGTGCAAACAACAATCGCCGCCGAATGTAAGTCGAATCCCAACAGAATAAACGTCACGATGAAGATGGCTAGAAAAGACGACCCCAGGTTCATAGCAGTGTCCATCACGATTGTCAAGTACTGCTCGTAGAAGACGTAGAAGACGCTGTACGGGAACACTTTGACACCCAAACGCTCGCTCATCTGGTCCGCAAGCTCTCGAGCTCTGAGCAGAGCTTGGGTGAAGGAGATTGATGAATTGGACGGGGTATGGTAGGCCATAAAGAATGACGCTTCGATCACGTGCTTCTTCTGGTTGATATCAAGAGCATTGCTGTGAGCCGCATGTCCTCTGAAATAGGTGATACGTTAGTGTACAATGCTATTGTAAGCGATAATGCACTTACCCGAAAGGACAAAGATGATTGGGAACATCTTCCAAGAACAACGGTATAAATTCCATGAAGTCTTCGTTTTCTGGTCGGCCGACATCTATTGAGCGTTTACACGGCCGACAGATATCACTCCGTACACTCTCATTGAGAAACTTCCACGATGGGCATAACTTGGTCGGATCTACGGAGTACGTATAGCAACATGTTTCTTTTGACGCCGTCCAGGCCAAATAGTCATCTATCCAGCTTGCACCGAATTTGTGCCCACGTTGAGCAATTGAAGATGTTGCTGAATGCTTCTCGGCTCGGAATATCAAGTTAACCAGTGACTCTGCAGCAGCTCCCGGAAAGCCTCCAATCTTCTTCTGAACAGCCGCATCGGAGTAGTCTACGGCGGACGCTACAACGAAATATACAGGTGCTCCAGCTGACAGATAGTTTTCCATTGATCGCATGTGACTGAGAACATATGAGTCCTACGACAACAAGACAGCAGTTACATACTTTCACCGGCGAATACGATCATACTTCTGGCATTGCTGTCTTTTGGTCAAATCCGACACTGATCTTGTTCAACACTGCGCAAGAAGACAACAACCATCCGCCAAAGAGCAAAATCACTGCAGCTCGAGTCCACTGATTGAGCAAGAATGGCGTGTAGTGTCGGCTGAGACATCGATGACTGAGCCCCTCACTGTACAAATTCGCTCTCGGTTTCCCTTTGATCCAACAAAAAATGTCCATTCGGCGACCCTGTTCAGTCAGAGAACATGTGACATCAATTCAAGAATATGTTATGCTAAGAAGATTGTTATTGGTTTGATTGTGATCAGCGCAAGAAGAACTACAAATTTCACTACTCGGTTTTGGAATCCAGATTTAAGCGTGGAGACCGTTTGCTTGTAAGCCAAAAGGCAGACCAGCCTTACCTTTTGTCGAATAATGTCAAGAGTCATCAGGCTCACAAAGCAAGATACTTGTAGCGTCAAGTTGATCAGAAGGGCTAGTGCCGCGTACAGCGAAAATATCTGAACGGCTGGCATCCCGGACAACGCGCCTGCAAAAACCAGATATATCTTGAAAATGGCAGTTTTTCAATGGGTTTGTTGGTGATTTGTTCGTACCACAAAAGAAACCAATGACATCAGTGAAGCTCGTCAGAATCATTGTTGGTCCAACTCGGCCCAGCACAGCCCCCATTTTCACCTCAATAGCTGCCCGCGTACTGTCGTCTGAACTGTCACGATGGAAGTTATGGACGATAATGAAGATGTTATCCACGCCGTTTGCGAGCACCAGGAACGGTATAACCTCGATAATAATTAATGTTGCGGGCAGTCCGAAATAACTGTAGAAGCCCACAGATGATATAAATGACAAGAAGACGATAATGACCCCGGCGAGGCCCAAAGTGATTTTCGAATCAATCAGGCAGGTTTGCAGATCATCGTACTGGCCCAACGCAGCGGCAATATAAATGAACATGACAATGTAGCTGATGACGATAGTCGTAACATCGGCACGGCTTGACCGCTCAATTTCATCCTGAATCGATCGCTACAACGAAGAAAGTTTGAAAACGTGTTTTTGGCAGTAACGATAACTGGAACTGACCTCGAACATGAACGTCACTGTCAAGTTATCCTGAGGGTAGTTATCCATGAACTCGATAGCAGTCTTCTCCCAGGCCATCGCCTCATAGGTGAATGTGGCATTTGCGGGATTGTTGACGGGGAATGTCAAAACGAGGGCAGTGGCCTCATGGTAGTTCTTGCCACTGAATCCTCCTAGAGCAACATGTGGCTCAACTGGAACACCACCCTTCCCAAAACACACCATTTCCATTCGAGCGTTAACCTGAAGGGGATTGTCGATGCAGTCCATGATGTGGTTGACAAACGAAGGATCACTCAGTTTCGTGATGTTGGACTGAAGATAACTGCTTATGCTCATCACTGCACAATTGGTGTTCTGTGGCGTAAGAGGTTTCAAGCAGATGTCGTTCAGGGAGACGTTGTGCCCAGATACCTCGGCCGTGAGGCTGAACAACGAGTTTTCCAAACGGAAAACCTGTGACGATGTTTTCAGTGTTGCGTTATGAGTCACGATAGCACACTCACCTCTTCCAGAAACTCGCGGCGAAAGACAGGTCCATAATGGTTTTGAGATGACATTCGTCTGCGACTGTCACTAACATTTTGGTAAAAGATGGACTGGTCCTTTGGTCGGATTATGAGCTGCTCAACCCGGTAGAACCGTCCGAAGTGTTCGTCAAAGAAATCCTTCTCCAAGCGCGCTCGGCTGTTCTTCGCAGACCATAGGAGCACAGGATCTGTTGTGACTGAAAATGAGCTCCATCCAATACAGCACACAAGCACACAGAACATAGAGCATGCGATAACTAAAGCTGGATGCTTCGCACAGAAGCTGCCCCAACGCGTGAATCCAGTTGTTATCAGGGCCTCGAATCGTGCACTGAACTGGTCGCACTTGCTCACTTCGCCATCTGTAAAAACGCATCTCAGCTGACTGTATTGCCTTAACTCATAAAAGCAGGGATTGAAAACCTTACCGAAAAATGCTGGTTCAACGTGAGCCCCAGATTCCGATATCTTCTCTACTGAGTTTCTTGTTTGTCGCCTGCTTTGCGAACGCAATACTCCACACAATGAAAACACTGAAAATGCCGAAGCGAAGACGCAGAATATCGCAGACGAAATTACCCACGTGCATTCATACCCTGCAAAAAGTAGAACCATGAGCATATGAATTCACAAGAAATCCGTCTACCGAATATCCTGCATTGCTTATCAAGCTTCCAATCTAAAGTTCTTGGTGGCTCCGTTGTCGGTGTTGGCGTCGTGATCACTGTCGCTCTGGTAGCGGAATCTGATGCAATGCACGTTTGGGGTATCCGAGTGAAACTTTGAATCCCGGATGGATTTAGTGGATGAAACAGTGATCCATTATAGCAGTGAGGGCCATCGACCAGGGTGTGATGTATAGGGAATGGAGCGAATGCGTCTTTCGTTGAACCCAAGTGATTAGCGATATCTTCAGCTGTGCATGAATCGGCGGGCTTCCCACACATCCCGAAAAGAACTGATCCTGTACTGCGACAAGATTGCAGTAGCTCCCCAAAGAACTCTCTGTGCATGAAAGTTTTGATGGATCCGATGAACGTCATGTTTTCTGGTGAAAAGAAGCGAAAGTATAACCAAAAGCATCATGTCTCAATCTCATGCTGATATACGACTCTTTCATACCTTGAACGCCATATGACAGTGGGATGAGGAACTGGTTTTGTTGAGGTGAACAAGCCAAATGGCAGCCGAGGAGCTTGATTTGACGTACGCAGTCTGGGAAACGGACAGACAGTGCTTTGACCAGACTGAGCTTTTCCTCCAATGTCCCGATCTGTTTCACATCACAACACAGATTCGGAACGATGCCATCTATAAAGCAAAAAGAACAAATTTCTACACAGTATATCTTTGGAATGAGTATAAGTGAGCCATGGGCGAAGACTCCGTTGAGAACGAGAGAAGGTGGAATTAATAGGCTTTTTAGCATCGATCACCTAATCCGAATACTTTCCGAATTAATCTGCAGTTCACTCTGGCATATCCCAACGATAGCCCTTAGACAATTGGGAGGACGCGATTTTGCGTGACTCGAAAGTGGAGGTTGAAAGTGTAGGTTGATTTAAGAATTTAAGACTGGCTCCAGACAGGAAAAGCTTAATCCAACCTACACTTCTGACCTCCACTTTGCGAACCCGCAAAATTGCGTACTCCCAAATGTCATTCCCCGCCTCCCATGTTGTCACAAGCAGCCTGTAGAACTGGGTTCAGCAAGAGAGATCCACTGGCTCTGCGTTGGATTGTCATCCTTCACAGCATTTTCCTTGATTTTCGTGGAACCATCAGCCGAACTGAAATGAACCAGAAACACTAGTCAGCTTGACATTGAGCAGCTCTAACGCTGATTTCAAAAATAGATCGAGAAATGGATCTGGGATCAGCATCGAACTGGAAATTAGTGAACTGCAATCATTCAAAAATTACGTAAGCCATTTTTTGAAAATTCAGAGGATGACATGAACCAAAACAAGAAAATAACCAAGGGTGGTGGATAATTCATTGACTTGCTTGTCTTCACCCAGCGAACGCTGGATGTGAAATTTAACCATCTTAAAAGAACGTTACGCAAGTGGTACCTTCCAGAAGATCTGATGTAAACTGATTTTCCTTCAAGGACATTTGATCGATCACGGTACTTTTTAAATCTTACAGAGTACCTGAACGTTTCCAATAAAATCACATAGAAATATCGAATTTAAAACTAAGAAGAGAGCTCGAATATTTCTTGAATAAGTAGTCCTAAATTTTCCATTTTTCTTGCGGTCACGCGTCCGTACCTGCGCGACAAAATTTCTGGTGACCTGAGCATCAACTCCGGCTATCGAGTACAGGTGGTCACACAAAGACTGCTCCATCGAGGTTTAATTATTCCATTGTTTGCTTGGCATGATCCACAACCCGGCTTCTCTTCGTCGAAAGCATCACGCGAATCCAGGGCAGGACTCTCGCCGAACCTGTTCTTGTACAGCACTCTTTCACACCATAGCTATTTATTCACCGAAGCCGTCTGATCTGTCCCTCAGCGATCCTACACCCAGCTCACATCATATTATACTGGGTTGACTTACCTGGGTTCTCCATAAAGGGACATTGCTTCCGAATAGTTGCTATCGCCGTAACATCAGTCAACCTGCGTGGCGGTCCACTGTACGGGCAGTTCATTTTCCCACTTCCACTGGCAGCGCACTCTCCATACCAAATACAACCAGCTGGCTCCGTAGCGCTTCCAGAATTCCCAGAAACAAGTGCACATAACCAGGCTGGTCCAGCAATCGATAAAATCAAGAGATCGAACATCAGATTCATGCTGACAGTAAACATCAAAAAGGGTGCCAAAGGAAGGTAAATTCCGAATAAAAGCAAAAAAAGCTGAAAGCTGTTTACGAGGATGACGATCCGAGCGACCAAATCCAGCTTGTACTCGAGGCGTTCGATCTGCTACCTGTGGCTGAACACGATCACGCCACATTTCTCGCTTCTAATTTGCATGAATAACAAGGTGGCGTGATGCTGGAGATTTGCATACGTACGACAGGATTTCATCAGAATCACCTGATGGGTGAGGCTTGTTCAATTCAACCAATCAAGTATGAGCTTAGGGTGGCCTGATTTAAGAGGGCCACCATTCATCGTGGTATGCAAGTCGGTTCGAAACGGCAGTTGCAACTCATTCAACCCGAACTGTGACTTACATTCATTTTCCCTTCTGAAAGCTACGTTTGGTTTGGTGCAATTTATCAAGCTGGCATTCCAAGGAAGAAAATGACGACGCTCACAAAGACAATCCTGGCAGTTGTGGCCTTTACCGTAAGCAAGTGTTTTTTAACCACCGAGAAATCAGTGCGCAGTTGTGAAGCACCTCGTTCTTTCCCGAGATCTAGCGAAATGAGAATGAAGAGTGAGTTTCATTAATGTTTACTGATTGTTTTCACTTCAGTGTATTTTGGGGGTGATCGAAAGCGCGGAAAATGTGTCCGTGTCTGACGCAATTTTTCGAGCACCGACATGCATCATGTACGGGGAATGTTCAGAAAATCCTGATCTGGGACACAAATTGAACTGCCCCGACAACGGACGACCCCGCAATATGAACGAATCCGCCACCACTCAGATCCTGCGTTCAAACTGCCCGAATATGTTTAATCCTGGTGAGTTCTCCTACAAGCTTATCTTAAGGGGGGGGGGATAACAATGGACAGAAGGTGAATCAGAGAGAAATGATTTGAAAATTTCCAGCCAGTTATTTGATGTACTGTAGTTATTGAGAAGTGTCGTATACGACTCTTCTTCAGTAATTCAAAATCTCGTTCCAGATCAATCTCTTATGGAGCTTTGTTGCGACAGAGATCAGGTGTTGACGATGGGCCGCATTTTGCATCTTGCCCAGATGTCTACAGGTGGCAACAAGGCGTGCCTCAGCGAGATCAAGGCTCTTGCTTGCAATCTGGCATGCTCACCAGCGCAGAACTACTTCATGCGAGTCACAGAATTCGACGTCGATGTTCAAAGTAAGTTTCAAGTGGATTTTTTGCGGTTGAAGACGTTTTATAAAGCGGCTCGTTTGATTTGTAGGCAACAAATCATTCGTTAAAGCCATCCAGACTTTCGTTCATCCTAACCTGTTCAAGCGCTTCCTCAACGCTTGCCGAGACAACGAAATGGTCATGTATGGTGTATGCGGGAAATCTGGAGAACATTGTGACTATCTGGACATTGCTTCGTTCATGGGTGCCCCAACCAATCCGTTCTCCCCCTTCACCATTGATTTCACGGTTACCGAAGAGATTGTCCTCGTGGACAACAGCGTATTCCAGCCGCTCGACCCCGAAGAACCATCCTTCACCAATTTCCAGCGTCTCTACTCCTGTCTGAAAGCCGGAGCTTCTCAGATCAATGGTCAAGGAGATTTGAAGATTCGCGAATGGGAGCAGCTCCGATGCTTTTTGGGAAACAGGCTTGATTTGATGTACCTGATGTAGCAGCATTAAGAATGCTGTTTGATGTAGTCTGGCTTCGAATAGCTCTCACAGGAAGAATTTATGTTCAGAATAAATATACGGGAACCAAATCGTAGTATTAAAACTTATGCCAATACCAACAACGTGTTCCAAAGTATTTCGAAGATGAATGGGGTAGCTCCGAATGAAGCACGCACTTAGAAACAGCAATAAAGATACCATGAACATATTGCAAAGGTCATCAGATCTAGACTCGTCACCGCTGCATTAAAAGAACCACCAGAAAAAAGTGTGCAAATTAAACTTGAACAACATTTGCTGGGACCGAAAACTTTCGATCTGAAACCGGGACAAAATGAGAAAGAAACCAAAAAACAGCGAAGTGTTAAAACTCTTCTACTACCATAACAAGTGCAAAACCGGGAAAACAACAAAAATCGACGGCATGGGTGAAACTGGCAGGAACTTTGCGCATTGATCTGAAGAAAACAACAACCCTATCTTTCGAGAAGCTGCGAGATGTATCTTCTTCTCCTTTCATCCGGTGAGCAAATGATAAAACAAGGTCGGTCACGGAGCGTCATCGCGACATCCGCAGCGTATGCGCCAACAGACGCCCCGCAACCCCTTATGTCAGGCTTCATCACTAGAGTCACGAAAGAGTGCACCACGGGAACTGCTCTTGCTTGGAGTTGTAGGGGAGGCAAGTTCCTGAAGGACGGCAGCGTTGCCGTATATACGGTTGGCTTTCTTGGCCGTACCAGCTAGGAGCTCCTGGCAGTTCTTCCAGGCTGAGCGCAGGCAGAATGTCCACTCTTTCAACGCCAGGTCATCCTGAGAAAAACATCAACACTATCAACTAGCGTAACTCAGAACGAGGGATGAACTGATGCAACCCAGTCTGCCAAATATGCCAACCAAACCAATGCTTCTGTGACGAGATCAGCCGACAGTCAACACATTCGAGAAGTGGAACCATCACGATAGTCTCTATTTGAGTACACTGCTTCAATACTGACCTCTCGTGACGATTTGGCAATCACAACTTTATTCCCATCTTTCGTTCTCAGAACGATGGCAAGCTCCCCTCGAACGTAAGTCGCATCCTGACTGACTTCGTACATTTCGTCCATCAGAATCACCTAAAACAGATAAAAACCATCAGATTCAAACTCAGTCAGAATAGATTCTTGACGGCAATTTGATGAAAACACGAGAGCCAATCCGAACCACAATTTTAAGATGAATTTGTCACTGCCATTGTTCCCTAAATATACCGACATTTTTAAAACCAAAAATAGTATTTCCTGTTTAATTAACACTTCCGAATTTCTGATCTTCAATCACTGCAAAGTCCATTCTAACTGCACCAAGTGTGTCCCCAATTTGCTTCATACCTCTGCTCTGGTATTATTATCTTGAGGATGTAATTCGAGTCGATTAGGGAACAGTTTAGCATAACGTTGCTGCCAGGTGCTACTAAATGGTCCCCCAAGACGTCGGAGGTATCCATGGAGAATGCAATCAGATGACTTCTCATCGACATCATATTGCTTCATTCGATCTTTATTCTTCCGCCGGGCTTCCAGTTTATCGGTTTCCACGTTGATCGCTTCGAATATCGTATCGACTATTTCCTGCTGCCATCTCTCTGAGATTATCAGATTGAAATTCTTGTAGATTTCTTGGTCACTTTCGCTCATCTAAAAAACGACCAAAACAAGATAAAATAAGGCGACCGGAAGTCGAATTTGAATGGCTCTGGCATCACGTGAAACGATACGGGTTCAGTAACAACAAAACATCGCAAAAAAATCAATAATTTTTAAACGAAGAATTAACGATCAAAATGAGAGATTGCTTTTTTCAGTTTCTAAGAAGAGTTTGGAGAAATGAGAAATTCAAAATTACCACTAAAACTGACAACTTTTCTATAAATGATTTAACAAATCTTGAATAACGAATTTTTCCGAATTCAAATTTGATGAAAACATAACCATTACTCAGGACAAAAATATCAATCAATTTTGTTCGTATAAACGAAATCAAACCCCGCAGTCCACTTAAAGGTCAAAACGATAGTTCAGATATAATAACTTTCTCTGAACATCTAATTTTTCCAGAACCCACAACAAACAGAATTTCTACAAAAGAAACAAAAAAAAACGACCTAGAAAATCCCCATACTCCAACAGACAATGCAAGACATATTTTCACAAAGGATTAAATCCCTACAGATTCTATCCGTCACATTTCGCCCAGACGATAATTAACGTTCAAAGGATGAATAAAGCTAATGAGGCTGACCTTTATGCCTTTAGTGTCATCCTCATCGAAATTGCCAATATCGAACGCATCAGCCGCATTGACCTCCCCCCTCGGTGGGATGAGAGGGGGAGGATATTTCTGAAGGTAGACTTGATGCCAGTCGATGCCGATGAAGAAGGCATGTGACTTGATCTCATCCGCTCCATGACCTCCACATCCTAATCTCTCGCTCACTTCCCGTCGGAGGAGACCTTCTAGGAGATCGCGCAGCTCAGGTGTGAATGTATCTGGTAAGTCGAGATTAGTAAAATCCTACAGAAATAAACAAGAAATGTGAGTTACAAAAAAAGTATTTATCTAAAAACGAGCTATTCATTTGGATTATTTTTGGCAAGATTTATAAATCTTTGGCTCCGACTAGCCCTGACGACAACCAGAACATCCAGGAACTGGCACCCTTTTTGAAGAGTGAGAAACGATTCATCAAAACTTTGCAATTTCTCTCCTCATCAAGAATTTTGATGAGGAAATTTGATGTGAATTAAATTTTGAAAACGAGACTTTTTTTAAAACGTTGATTCAAAATTCAAACGAGATTCTGTGCCTTCTGAATTAATAAATCAAAACTGTATCAAAATTCCACCCTAAAACTGTCTGTCACGATTGGATGTGATCCAATTCCACCAATCATTACGACACAAATATGTACCGCTATGGGAATAATTCATTTCAATTATGGATATCATCAATGGACTGGAAAAGGTCTAAATGCAGCGTGACAGTGAATGACGCAGTTGAAATGTTATAACTAGGAGAGATTGCTTCAGAACTGAAGGGTCAGTAGGAGAGGGAGAGTGACTTCCGGCAGATGAAAAACATTTCCGAAAACACTGAGTGATTACCTGAGTCAGCGTCATCCTGTCGATTTCTTGCTTATCTTTTGTCTTGTGCTGCCGGAAGGGACTGTGTCTGTGAAAAGAAAGGTGAATAATAAGAAAGAGGAAAAGGGAATTCGTTCTTATTGACAATGAAGAAAAAAGTCGAACCGACCAGAAAATTCTGCCGTTGGAGGCCAGATCCAGGGGTTCTCATTCACAAACAAGAAAAATGTTCAACAATCACATTTCAATCAATTACATAATCGTTACGACATCATATCCCTGTTCCAATGACAAGCGAAAATTCGGTACAGCAGGTTTTTTTAGTGATACCAAAAATGAATCAGCTGAGCTGCGTTGACTTTTCGGTTAAATATCTTGTTCTAAATCGCCAAAATTCTTGAACAGATATTAAATAAGTTACTGAGGTATTCTTAAACGGCTACAAAAAATTTATTGCAGTGCCACCATCTGCCTTACCCTTTAATCAATTTGTACAGCATACATCCGAATGAGAACCAATCGGCACTCGAGTCATATGCGACGCCCTTGGCTAGCACTTCCGGTGCCATATAACCGTGCGTTCCGACGCTGGCATGAGGCTTCTTATGGGAATAATCACAGGCTAATCCAAGATCTGAGATTCGAACGTGACCGTGCTCATCGAGGAGAATATTTGCCGGCTGTAGAAAAAAAACGTGAATTTTAGAAAACAAACCGGTAAATATCTGTAAATTCTAATAAATCCCGAAAATGATTGTCCGTCATGGTAATTTCACCTTGAGATCTCTATACACCACAGTGCGCTTGTGCATATGCTCCAATCCGAGGAGTACTTCCGATGCATAAAAGCGCATTTCCTGCTCCGTAAATATTCCATGTTGAGAAAGATGGTAATGCAAATCACCACCTACAAAAAAAACTTAATTTTTTCGGAAAAGCAAATGAGCCAAATTCGCACTGCGTATTGTATAATAACTAAACCCATGGACAATTAGAGAAAAAAACCATATGATGAGACGAAATTTCGGTTTCAAATTCTTGGTAATTCTTTCTGTTCTTCGATTCTAAACAATATTTTATATGCAAAATTCATTTTGTTTGACTGTGACTTGCCGTTCATGAGGTCGAGGATGAAGCAGAGCTTATCGGGGGTTTGAAAGGCGTACGTCATGCAGACGATAAAAGGCGATCCATCCTGGATAAAAATAAGACAAAATCGTTTCCGGTTGGGCGAAAAAAAGGAAAAGGGGGCACCGAATGCGTGACTAACAGAAGCTAAATAATGAATGTTATGGAACTCACTCCTGTGCTGACAAGAGATAGCATGATGCGTTCGTTTAATGCCAAAGTCTCTCCCTGTTTCAGTTTGATCCGTTTCTTATCCAGACACTTCATTGCATACCTGAAATCACAAATAAGAATTAAGAACATCGAAACAGAACACTTTCAATGGAACAGAAACACCGATCTCAACAAAGCGATTAAAAAAGACATATTTCCTAATCGGATGGGGGGGGGGGGGGGGGACAACCAGTGGATAGACCGTGAAATCCTGTAGAATAGTGGCTTAGATTCGCTATCGAAATGCCTCACTGCATGCGACGAATCACTTACACCCTTAAATAAAAAAAACGTTACTTCCAACAACGTACCCAAAAAATCAGTCCCATCATTTTTAAAATTATTTACAGGGAGGAATCCTCGAACATTTCAGTCGAGGGTAATTCAATCACAAGAAAATCAAAACAATTCATCACATAAAAAACTCGATCTTTTTTGCTGCAAACAAATGATCGAAACAAAATTCAGAATTCAGAACGTTAGTTAATTAATAGAGATTTAAGTTTACAACGGTGTTTGAAAGAGAAAAAGGTCACAAGATAAAATGATGCATTAAGAATCGAGACGTTTGGAAATCGAGTCGGAAAGTCGGAAACGAGATGAAAATGAGTTCCAGGAAACGAAAAAAGTCGATAAAAGAGGACTGACGGAATATTGGCCTGATGTTCGCGTTTAACGAGAGCTCGTATTCTTGGCCAGAAGGAAGTAATTTATCACGTAAGTATTTAACGATTAGCTGAACGTACATTCTTCCAGTATCGGCTTTGCGGCATCCATAGACTTCCCCGAATCCACCTCGGCCAATTATTCGGTGAACGCTGAAATCGTTCATCGTTAGCACAATGTTCAGCTCCAAATTCTTCCACTGGCAGAAGCGCGTGTATTTATCACTGCAATGAGAGAACTTGACTACATCTTCTCGGACGCAAATTTATCACAAATAAAATAAAAATTCAAACTTCAAACTTCAAGATTCACACCGAAAAGGGTTCAGATTTTATATTATTTAATGACACTTTAAAGTATTGTCAATTTACTGATTCATACTTGTATACGCAATGAATTTGTTTAATATTTATTTTAACTATTTACATCCAGATGTATATGAAAATTACTGAGATTATGAATTATAATATCTGCTGATATCATTTTTCGTAAACTGCTAGATGACAAGTCGAGACCGAATTTTGAAAGCACAGAATAAAACAACTGTTCCGATCATATCTAAATACAAATATTTGAAGCAGTTCGAAAAAAAATATTTGACAAAAATATGAGCGAGTTCAAGAGCTCGGAAAAATATCGAACAAGCATTTGAATCATATTCTACAAAACCAGTTGATTTTTTCACCGTTTCTGTTTTTCTCATATGATTTACCTTTCGATGAATCGGTCAAAGTAATTAGCTCGTAGATGATGATAGACCTCCTCCAAATACGGCTGCAAACATATCCCGAATCATCATCTTGTCAAGGACATAATTCCGTGCAATCCAACTCTAATTGAAGAGCAAAGAGGCAGCCTTACATCAAACAGATCGGGTGGAGTATCGCCGGTCATTAGGTAATTCTGAACATACTCAGCCGACTCTTCGGAAAATTTCTGAAAAAAGGGAAAAAACAAAACATGTCACGACTTGACTCGCGATCAAGAAATCAATTATGAAGCCCACAAGTGAGACTTACGTGACTGGACTCCAAGAGCTCCTTAGTGACATATTCATCGTAAATGCTTTTGGCTGCTTTCCGCTTCTCTTCCGGCGTCTCCAGTTTCGTGTACTTTTTCACCTGCGTAATATTCAGGAATTATCAACCAAAACAAATTTGAAGGAAACTGAAAAAGAACTATGACAATTTTCGTTGCAGAATTATTGAAAAACCATATAAAACACGGGCAAAAATGTCAACCAGGATTTTTTTTCTCCGAGACCGGAAACATATTTAAAATTTATCACTGAACCGGAAATCGGATAAATTAAGATGACAAGAAAATTGTCGGAAATGAATGTCTGAATCGTTTTCCGACGGGAAAGAGGACCACTAGTCATTTTCAGGAACACTGATTTACTGTAAAATAAATCAAAAAATATAAATTTATAATTTATAATTTTATAAATTTAATAAATTTTTGTAAAGACCGCAGATCCGAAAGTACAGGACCAAGAATTATTTCCGTGTTTTATAACAGATTTCGAGAGCGTCCCGGCCAACCACAGAAAACTTCTCAATAAAGTTTTTTTTGATTTAAATATGACGAATAATTCTTTCGAATATTGAAATCTGAGAACTGAAAGAGATTGCAACCCTCAAGAGACCATTATTTTCAATCTGAACGTGCGTTTTCATGGGCACCAAGACATAAAGCAACATCTCATTAGAGATCCAATTCCCAAATGAACATGTTATAAAGACTGAAAGCATTTCCAATCCCGAAATCCGGAATAAAAAAAACGGACCGCTATTTTCTAATTTGAAACATTAGATGATTTAATTTCAAACGAAAACAGATAATTAGGAAGAAAGAAATAAGTTGTGACGCAAATTGATTCATCAAAGAACGTGAGTGGAAAATGGTTACCTCTTCATAGAACTTCAAGTGCGGTACAGTTTCCTCCTTGAGGCTTTCACAGAACTGCTTGAAGAGACAGTAACCTGAAAACGAGAAAAACGGATTAGTCATTTTTCACAAAATTAAAAAACACTGTTTGACAGCCGGAAGCTTCCCGGAATCGCCACGGGAAACCTGCAAAGCTTGGTACCTTCACTTTTCATATTCGTACATGCAAAGCCGATCGATCAATCACCTGACTGACTTGATTCGAAAATGTAGCTATCAAATTCTTCCATGGAAATACAGATTAAGAAGGAACCGGAAACAAGTCGACCGAGCTCAATTCCAAATTGAATTCGACACGAGGCACACAGGAATCTTCTGATTTTAGAAAATGAATTCTTTTCCGCGTTTCAAAAGACACAAAAAAGGAGAGGTTCGAGCGGTTCCTGATTTTTCAGAACGACCGAAAGAGGAAAACACACGCTAAAAAACGTTTCACTAAACTTGCGAAAAATTTTCCTACATAATATCAGAACTCTGCTAATAATTCAGCGCCAGGACACAGAATAAGTTCAAAAGAACTAGATAAGTTGACCTACAGTGAATCAGGAGTAACCTCATATGAAATCTCTTTGGAATTCTTAGAATCCGATATTAATCCTTATGATTCGGTCGGGAAACCTCAGTCGAATTATTTCCAGAAAGAAACAAGAAATTGCCTTAAGAATAATCCAATAATTCAATTCATAATTCAATCGAATACTTGTTACTTATTCCAAAAATACAAAGTCACGAAGGCTTTTGAATTGATCCACAGAAGACAAACAAAATATAACTAGCCGGATATTCGGAATTCAATTCTCTAAAGAATTTTCCGTTCGTGACTTCGGATATTAACTAAACCCAGCCACAATAAAAAAAAACCCACAAAACGCGCAAAGCTCCTGATTTTTTTCTCAAAACAATTAGAGCTGATCCATAAAGCCTCGGGTTTTGAGCCGTCAAAACCAGGGGGATGGAAGCTAAATTCAGTGGGATGAAAAGCACGTTGAACGTGCTCCTTGTCGGTTGTCCTACTTGAGGCAATCACACCTGAGCTTCGAGAATGCCTTCCTTTCTAATCCAAACGGAAGCGAGGCAAAATAGACAACATGCGTCATTCGAGAATCAATGAGGGAAATTCATAATAAAAAAGAAAGCATGTTACCATCCATCCATCTCTTCCAAGCTCTGGCATTTTATTCCCATCGATTTTTTCCTCTCCTTCAAAAACACTCGATTGCCCTCCATTTCATTTTATCCCACAAATTAACCGCTCCAAAACGCCACTCTGCACTATGCTAACTTTTGATCTCTTTTATCTACCGTACTGACTCTCAATTGATTATTCATAATTTTTCCGACCGGAAATAAATCGATTCGGTTTTGCAGCTGAAACAGTGCTGCGCTAAAAAACAAGTCAAATTAGCGGAACAGACATCATTCCATCTTGAAAATGTTGAGGAAACTTTACCGGAATTTTACCGACAAACTAATTCGGTAACAACTTCCAAAAACCGGCAGAAAACAGATTTCAAGTGAAAGGAATATCTCAAGCAAAACGAGAGGGTGAGCTAAAGATCATGAAATGCCTTCCTATAGTCTTCCAATCGTTAATCGTTATGGATTCGGCCTTAAATTTCATTTTCATAAATTCACCTCAGATAACTTCCGGTCTAAAACCGAATCAAGGAAGGTGGGGAAATTCACTGAATTCCTACCGGAAGTGAAATTTCTTATACTAGTACTTTTCCAGAATAAAAACGAGTCAGGTTTTTTCGCTGATCGATAGTATCCCAGAACGTTCTTCATCAAGGTGAAACGGACTTTCTAAATTCTCGAGAGCTCGAACCGGAAGAAGCCCAGAAGGCACAAAATCCGGGCCGATGTGATAACCTGATCAAAGTTAATTGAGCGGGTAAGGGCTTAATATGCAAGCCGCAAATCTTTCATTACCGACCCATCATAAATCAACGAACCAATTAAGCCAAAGAAAAAATTAAAAAAACCAAAAATAAAACGGTCACTAAATGTTTAGTTATCTGTTGAAAATTAAAGTACGCACCGATATGTTGATGGAATATCTTTTCAAAATTCACGTCGCCGATTTTCAGCAGATATTTGTGCATGACACTTCTTACGCTGGAACGGAAGACAGAACAGAAATTATTCATACTGAATTAAAACAAATCGATTTAATTTCAATTTCCGCACCTCGGATCCGGCAGGACAATTTTTTTGATAGCCCTGTTGTTGGGAGACTTGCTCTTTTCCATGGCCATTAAATATGAAACATCCGCCAACACCGCTTCCAAGTCCGCCATTTTGGAAATATGGATAAAAATCAAAATAAATCCCAGAAAATAAAATCCAAAAAAACGGAAGGGGTTCAGAATCGTTCCATTTCCAATGATACAAATTCGGCTAAAAAATGGAAATAATAGGTGACAGATAATTAATCCGCGGCGTCAAATAACAGTGGAATAATCAGGGAAGAAAGATGAGGGAAAAAATGAATTATCAAAAAGGTGAGGAACTCCTTCGTTTTCCTCTAATCAAAGGCATCTTCATTCCGCGTTGCTCCACAAGATGTCATCTTCTCCATGCCGCATATGGATGGATGCCGTGAAATGGGAGACTAATCTAGTGGGACCATGAACACCAGGCACGGTCCTTCAAACGACTGAACTGCAAGAGCGAATCATGCTTTTATTCGAAAACAAATCGATGCTGGGAAGCAATCAACTCTGATTGACTCGTACCTGGGTGACTAGTCGACTTCCGAAGAGAACGCGGACAAACGCTCTGAACGAGCATCGCTGGCGTTAGACACTTGGACGAGCCAGGGGGTTGATCAGGGGAAATCCGTCGGCTTTCCTCCACGCTGCACGTTCAGTAGCATATCCTGCGCCACTGAACACTAGGCAAAATATTGCACAATATCGTTTGGGTTTGGATTCAGAATTCCCAAAATTACTGCCGTGTTTTTGTTCGTTTCGACTTGTTATCTTACGGCAATTTCGTGAGGAATCTCGTTGATTTTATTTCATCCATTCATCGGACTCCTGGGAAGATGGGAAAGCTGAATGTGATTGTTCTGAAATTTTTGACCCACGAGGACTTCAGGGTTCTCACAGCGGTATGCAATTTTAGACATTCGTCTCGAGTGAAGAATTGTTCAAAAAGCAGGGTAACTGAACTCTCCGTCGTTTCAGGTTGAAATGGGCATGAAGAATCACGAACTCGTGCCAGGGCCGCTCGTTGCTGCTGTTGCTGCTTTGAAACACGGAGGATGCCATAAAGTCCTTCGAGAACTGATTAAACACAGGCTTGTCGTATATGAGCGTGGAAAACATGGTACTTAACGTGTTTGAGAATCACTTTGAACCCGCAAAGCACGTCTCTGGTCCCTGGAGTCTGGAGTAGTTGGGATATGGGTTTGAAACTATCAACCAGGCGGGAGTATGGCTGTTTCTGTATCTCACCCCGTCTTCGCTACTGGGATTTAATCTTTTCGCCATGTTTAGAAAGTTTGGAAATAAACTGTTTCTTGTATTTTCAGCGGATGGATTTCGTTTGACGAACACCGGTTACGATTATCTCGCCCTGAAGACTTTAACGACTCGTGATATAGTTCATGGATTTGGGAGTCAAATTGGTGTCGGAAAGGAGTCAGATATTTATGTAGTTTCCGACCAAGAAGGACGGAGAATGGCTATGAAGATTCATCGTCTTGGACGGACGTCTTTTCGAAAACTGAAGGAAAAGCGAGATTATTTGAAGCATCGGAATAATGCATCGTGGTTGTATCTGTCGCGACTGGCTGCACTGAAAGAATTCAAGTTCATGGAGGTGCTTTACAAACGAGGGTTTCCGGTGCCGAAGCCGATTGACTGCAATCGACATTGCGTGGTTATGGAATTACTTGGAGACTGCTACCCATTGTAAGTTTCAGACCGCACCTTGTTGAGGGCGCAGAGAATTAAATAACTTTCATTTTTTCCGATTTTCGTCGGTTTCGGGTTCACGATTCAAAACCTCTTCAACCGGTCTTCGTTGGGTCGAAAAGAAATCGCGGAACTTGTTTTTTTGGTATTTCGTATTGAATGCTAATATTTCTAGTTTGAATTATGTATCTTGTGTGAATGTGATTTCATATGAATTAACTGTTTAATAATTTCGATCTGATTTTGTATTCTGCGAATTTCCTTGTTTCACGGGGATCTGTGTCTTTTTAAGCAGAGAACAGTTTATAGCAACTACCATGGTAGTGTCTGTGGTCGAAATATTTCTGACATTTTTTTTGGTTTTTAGGTGTCAGGTTCGCGAAGTGGCCAATCCTGGAGATCTCTATGATGAATTGATGTCGCTTATTGTCAAGTTGGCAAATCACGGATTAATCCACTGCGATTTCAACGAATTCAACCTTTTAATCAACAGTGAGGATAGACCGACTTTGATCGACTTTCCACAGATGATTTCCACATCCCACACTAACGCTGAAATGTGAGTTTTATCCATTAGTCGAAAATTTAGTTGCCGCAAGACGGATTCAAAACATGATTCTTGGCACTTTTCTGAATTCAATGTCTTCCTCCAAGTTCAGAACTTTTTCCTCTCAACTTTCGCTCGAATACTCCGGTTGGAAGTCATCAGAAGTGGGCCGTGAAATTTTAGAAATTGAATTCGGATTGCCTAATGTCTTCATTGCTAAAAGTTGTGATTTTCGTTGAGTTGATTTTCTTGTTTGCCCTGTTTTCTGGCATCTTCCTAAATATGATGGAGCAGAATATGCTTATTTATTCAACTTAGTATACTATCCGCCTTCAAATCTTTTCTGGAATAATTTGAAACATTTTTCAGTATTTCCGGTTTCATTTGTGTGAATTTTCGTTTCTGTTCTCTCATTTTCTTTTTGGGATTCTCGTTATGTTCGACAGCTGGCTTCCCTTTTTCTCCCGAAAACCGCATGGGAACTTGGTATGAGTGTTGGCGATTCTTATTTATCTTCTCCTTTGCGGCATGGGCTTCTCAATCTCGAAATTCCCAGTGGTGATATCGTGGCAGATTATTTTCAGTTTATTTTGGGTAACCCTCTGTTTTTTCTGATTGTTATTTTCTGATTGTTTTTTGGTGATTGAATTTTGTTAATTTTTTAACTGTATCTGGAGATTATTTTCTCTGTTGTTACGATCGGGTTATTTTGAACGTTTTTCGCAGAGATTTGCATTTAGTTGGCAAACCCAGAACGGAAATCAGTTGTTGCAAGTTTTTCTTCATTTTTTTGCTGTACTGTCATGAATTTTGGTTTCGCGACGACTTCAGATGAGGTTGTTTTTCTGACTTCCGGTTGGTTTATTTTCAGGTACTTCGATCGGGATGTCGGTGGAATTCGAGCGTTTTTTAAACGGAGATTCGATTATGAAAGTGAATTGTACCCGACGTTTGCGGATGTCTGCGGAAGAGATGAGATGCCATTTCACTTGGACCAAGAAGTGGAAGCAAGCGGATTCTCCAAAGATATGGATCGCCAGCTTTTGAGCGAAATTCAGATCGCTGATGTCTTTGATAATGACGAGGATACTTTGACGGAGGGAAGTGATGGAGAAGATGAAGAGTCTGAAGAGGAAAACGATGAAGAACCTGAGGATGAGCTCACCACTTCCGGTTAGTCTAATTGTTTCATTTTGAATTCGAAGAAAATAATCGGATAGTAGGGATATCTTAAAGATTCAATTTGTTTCAGATTTTTCCTGCTTTTCCTGCTTCATATATTTCAATCAGTAAATCTCGGAGATGTGACTAAATTACCTGCATAATGCAGGCTGCATTGATATTAACCGTAGTATTGAACGTTCAGAAATACAGGGTTAGGCCGGTATTTCTGACGCGACTTTGAACCCACACCTAAAATCAAATTCGACTCCCATAACTTTTGTAAATTAATGACATAGTGGTTTACTGCCTTGTTAAGCTTTTCTTTGCTTATAACGAAGCAAAAAAGTTAGCGCGGAACAAGGTAGAACCAGTGCACCAAAAAGACCACCTTCACGAAATCTTCAAGGTTAGCGAATCTGAGTGAGGGTCCTTGTTTTCGGATTTTACGTGTGGGCGCGCATCCTTCACAATTCTTCAACTCATTATGCCAACGTGTAGAAAAAAGATTGCTCTACAAGAAAAAAAATGTTTCCCGACACCAGAGCGCAATCTGAATTCCCTGTCTCTGTTGCAAGAACGACAGGTCGACGTGCAACCTCACGTTTTGGCCTTTTCTGGGTCCTGCCTCGGTTCCTTTTACTTTTCCCAGCTTTCTGAAATGACAAATTAGTCCATAAAGGACTCACAAAATGGTATATATTTGTATTTTGGAACAGAGATCACTTAGGGTTGCGCTCTTGAGCAAAATAGGAAATTCATCAGATTCCTGAAAAACGACAACAAATCCTTCTTTCGCATGGCTTGCCGTTGCAAGCTTCCCAGATATTCCGATGACATTCTCGGATGTTCAAAAGATGAATAAAGATTCATAAACCGTCATATTCTCGTTCAGAAAAAATTTCTGGACCACGATAATTGAGAAATGGTAACTTAAAATCTGTGAATCGGCCATTTTCAGTCTAAGAACGCTACCGCAGGCAGTTTTGAGCGAATTCAGACAAAATTTTTTGATAAACAATCGAAGATCAATGCTGTATGAGACCCTGCTGCATTGGGATGGATCAGATCCAAAGCAAAAAAGTGAAACGCGTTCAAAGTCGCGTCAGAAATACCTGCCTAACCCTGTAGTAATTCAGGCAGTGGCAATATTTTTGTTATTTTCCATAAGAAGACCCTTCCTCACATCTCGCGAGATGTCTGTTCTTTAAATTTGAGTGCATGGTTGATTTCAAAACTGTATATATACTCAATATATACTCATCAGATTCAGTCTTCGTGTGTTTTCATATTTTCTTGTTCCGGGTTATTATAACCTACGGTTTTTGCAGATATCGCGGAAGGTGATTTCGTCCCTCTATGCGATCCGGTAACTTCTGCTAAAGTCGAGCATTTTCTCCGAGATTTGGACCACACCGATCCAGAACCTCATCCCAACCAGTCAGATACCCCCCAGGCGCAGGAGGATGACGATGAAGATTTGGAATCTGTGGTTTCTGGTTCGGTGACATCGCGGACGTCGACGAGAGAGTTTGACCCGAGTTATGTACGGAATCGTGTCAAGAAGTCTCTTCAGTTTCGGGAGAAGCAACAACGACGACGCATCAGAGTGAAAGGGGAAGCTTCGGCTGTGACGAGACAGAAGCGCGATAACGCGGATGCGATTAAAGGATGTCCTATTTGGGGATATAATGATGTCTAGTTGCTGTTAAGATGTTCTTAAGGGTATTTGGAGTTCTTGTCGTGAATGAACGGTTTCCACAGAATCGAGTGATTTACATATGAAAAGAATTTGAGAATCACCTTTGTTGACTTGTGAATTTAGATATGAGCGCTCAGTTTTGCATGATACTTCCGGTGTGTGATAGATATCTCGAGAAGCCGGATTTAAACAGAACTAGAGACGAAGCTGGAGAAATTATGATGAGGGGTAAAGTCCAGGTCAGAGATAATTTGCGTACGGGAACGGTTTGGTTAAATATGTAGAAACTTCGTCAGCGAATTGGGGACGGACGGAGTCGACTAGTCACGTGGATTTATTCGTTGCCCCCATTTTGTCACCAACGTCACCAGTCTTTCTGTGATTGAAGACATAGCTTCTCAGAATGTAAGGAATGTTGCAGAAGGAGTAAAAGATTTGAGAACTTGTTAGTGTTCCGGTTTTTAATTTTTCATGTTAGTAAGATTATGCGCTGATCTATCTTCAAAACTGGTTTGAATGACATGCCGAAAACCCGAATTACTCAGATGGGAAACCGTCAAAGAATTTCATTTACATGGTTGTCCGGGGCGATGGTGAATCAGTTTCCAACCGCAAACTGAAACGGTGTGACTTGCTGTTTTAGATCAGCCCTTTTGCAGTCAACAGGTACGTAAAATTGTTCCTGAATCCAGTTGACATTCTCAGCTCCTGAGACATTGAACAGAGACCCCGGCAGTCGTGGGTTGAGAAGATCTGACCTCTCATCGAGAAATTCTCGGAACCAAGCGTATTCTGCGCTGCAGTGGAAACGGCGGAGGTGAGCTTGCTTATCCTCATCCAGTCCGTCTTCGAACCACCATTCAAACACCAGCATTTCCAACTTTGGAAGGCTTTCAATGGCTTCTTTCTCAATCCTCTCAACAGTAGTCTCAATAAGAATGAGGCTCTTCAACTGTGTGAACCCTTCCAGCCCTTTTTTGGTGATACGAATCCGCCGACAATGAAACACCCGAAGCTCAAGAAGATTTTGTAAGCGGATCGAGGAGAACTGGTTGAAATTGAAGTTTGGAAATTCCAGAATGCCGAGAATAAGGATGTTGTCCGCCATAGGAGCCAGTATTTCTTGTGAGAGTCTCCGAGCTCCCTTGACTTCAAACCAGATTGGGCTTGATGGAATGACTTTTTTAACTGACTGCAGGAAGGTCTTGATTTCATCTGATGAAGCAGGAACTTCGCACTGGAATGCAAACCGACCAGCAGAGCAAGCGACCGCATCTCCACTATGGCAGTTGGTTGTCTTTAACGAGTCGCACACATGTTCTTCAACAGACACGCGTCTGAAATCTGATAACGCGCTTAAAACTGGCTTCTTTTCATCCGGTAGTGAGCTGCTAATCGCAATTGGCACTGTGTCTCCCCCGACATTCTTGTTTTTGGAATCTAAAAATCACGGAATAGGTAAAGTCCAGTTACCACAAAGAAAAGTTCAAGCTCTGCAGTTGGGTAACAACAAAGTTTTCAGATCCTTTTATGCCCCGTAGCCAATCAATCTCGTCATATGGAGAATGGGGGGCCTGCTTTTGTAACGGAATTCAGATTACTGAACTGAGTGGCCACCAGCGATGGCTTAGTTTATGCGGAGGTTTGAGTCTGTTCCGCTATCATCAGCGAAGCGGGAAAGTTAAGGAAATGTTCCTCTAGTAAGGGGAGCATTATAGATCACGGTGAACCCCCCCCCCCCCCCCCTCACACAGATTTGTCACTTGTGGTCATCTGCTGTTCGGCGCATCGGTACCCTTTGTTGTTCACGGGCAAATCCCCCAGCGGAATATTTGTGCCAAAATTGTTTCGTTCACTTATAGTTTCGGACATGTACTGTCCCGGATTCTGCACCCTATCAATTAAAATGTCATCCCTTACCTGGCCTTGGTGTCGAACTTGGAGTCGTCCGGGCTGGTGTAACATGGCTGCTGGTGATACCTTGTCCAGGAATATTGGTCTCCGGGCAGCCATATGCCCTCCTCAGTTTATAAATATCTAGTAGACTCAAGCCTGCGGCCTGGCCGATATTCTGTTTTTTCTGTTTAGGGATGATTGTTGGCGCAGTCTTGTTGATGGCGAATGCATTGAAGCTGTAATGCAAGACTGAGTCGTAATCGTATGGCAGCCCGAATGTCGTTGCATCGCTGGGAACTTTGAAGTCATCTGCCAACGGGTTGGGCAGATTCGCCCAATTGATCCAAACATAGTCGTCCCGATCCGCCCTTGTATGTTCATGGTAGAAGCCCAGGGCATGCATGAATTCGTGCTGTATGGAACCGATCTCGTCCATGCAGCCAACTGCCAAGGATACAAACTGCATTCCACCTGTCCGGCCAACCTGATCAAAGAAAATGAAATTTCAAAGTTGCAAATCAGCGAAACAAATGCTTGGAATCGTGAGGGGGGGGGGGGCACTGAAAATGACAGGCTCACAGACATCTTTCAAGGTTTATATATGACTCTTACTTGCGAGCTGCAGCTGAGCCCGCGGGTGATTTTGATGTAATCCTGCTGAGTTTGCCGTGGAACAAATCTGACACAGCCACCAGTACTGGCTGATATTTGATTCATGGCAGCTTGGATCAAGATCTTCTCCGTTCGGTCCACCAAGTCGTACTGTTCACTGAATTCGTATGGAATGACTCCATTCGGCCATCTTTTACTCTCGTCATTAATCGCGTTGTTCAGTTTCAGTCCTTGAGCATTTTGTCGATCGATTCCCACGATATCACCTTGGAATAACTTGATGGAATAAGCTGCTGGGCCACTTTTGTTGTATTTTTCAATCATTTCTGGCGAAATGTAGTCCTTCCAGTTGGATGGGTAGTTGGCTGTCGAGGATAGCACGCGACAAGTTGAAAGCCTTGCCATTTCCAGAAAGACAATGATGAGAAGATTCTGCATTTTGATGGAACTGGAGTGATGCGGCGCAGTTGAGCACGAAGCGATCTTGAACGAATATAACAGAATGAATGTGATTTCAAGAACTGCATAATTCACCATTGCCTGAGGACAACAAGAAATACCTGCTTTGAGCACCCTCGAGCAATATCTTGCAAGAGGACATCCTTCGCCGCACTGACATCGTAGGCTGTAGAATCGACAACTCATAATGTTATGGAGACCATGTGAACCAAAATATCCATGAAGACTTTCAGGACTTCTCCGGCTTTATTTTTTCCGGCCTTCTCGTGTAGTGTAAGTGCAGTACTGCCTTGGCAGGAAGCAGTTAAGCAGTTAATAATTCGGGATACTGACCACGGCTGCACACACATTCGTGCACTGATTCACTTCAACTTTGGACACAGAGTTATTTTGACCCTTTTCGAAATCTGTCAAAGCTCCTCAGCGAATTTGAATGGATCACTGGATTGGAAGGCGAGACTTTAATCACCTCTTGTTTAGACGTTGAACTGCAGCGTGTTGGATTGGAGTTTACTGAGAAAAGTTTTGACGTATTGACCTATTCGATCACGTCTTCTTGTTTAATGCAAGAAGTTGCAATGCATGATGTTTTTGTCCTTTGTAATTCGGCTGTTATCTTTTGCAAAAGACAATAGGCTTGCAAACAACAGCTCTGCACAACGTCAGCTCTGCTTAGCAACGAAATGTTTTTAGCCCTTATCGAATGTTTTTCTTGGTTACCAAAGACGTTATAGTAGTTTGAGGACAAAGCTGTCTGGTTAGGGATTACACTGTAACAGGAATCGGTAAATAACTAATTATCTAGGCGCATATCTAACAGGTAGCCAGCTAGCTGAGCTTGTCCCAGCTTGATCGACATTCGAAATGAGACGTTGGTGTTTGCGCACAAAATCCCATTCCTGGTTTACATTTTTCACACAAAACTAGCAGCTCTGGCAAATTACAGCCAGCTTCTCAACTTGTTACGCGAGGATGTTTTGAAACATACTTTTTCTGTTCGAAAATGATCCGCTGTTTGTTTACGTTTCTGCTCGTTTTCTCTGGAAGCCAAGGTAAGATTACCTGAATCAGGTGATTGTGTAACCACTACTTCAAATTACAGAACGTTCATTAATTTGTTTGAACGATATTCAATCGAATATAAGCTCAATTACTCCAGATTGCAAGTTTTCCACCGGATCGTTTATCGATCGTGATTTTTAGAAGTTACAGCCGCCGGTGTCGAGATTGGTCCAGCCTATGAAATTTCGTCAAACCACATCTTCTATTATGATCGATTGAATCTCGAATGCACCTTTCCAGAAGAGCTTCGGGTCCATCAAGCTTCGTGGTTTGTGAACGGCCAGCCAATCACGACAATTTTCGAGTTCAAGCATCACAACAAACAGTTCATTGAACGGTCTCTTATCTACATCATCGCCGCCCCAGAAAGCGAAAACTCATCCTACACATGCTACGGGAAGAGTGAAGATTCAAAAGAAGACATTGTAGCGGAATGGACACTTCGTATTCGAGGTTCGTGTCACGAAGTTTTTGAAAAAGAGCGGTCCTTTCTTCTCTTGAACTCCTGTTCCTGTCGATTTCAAATTTTAACCAGAGAATTACGAAAGATTCTGTGTTTGCTCTCGCTCGGAATAAAGAAGTAACGAAATTCCTACTGGCAGAATGAAACGGATTACAGAATTTTTTAGTTCTCGTCTGTTTTTGAAAATAATTCGTTTTTCAGCATACCGCCCTTTGATCGCGTCTGCGACTGTCCAGAACTCGGCAGAGTTCACTCGTCGCCTTAACGTTTCATCCAAAGCTTTATACCTCGTGATATCTTGCCATGTTCGGGATGTCATCACCTCCCGTGTTCCCGTTCTCCAACAAGATGACAAGTACCAACCCTGCCACTTCTCCGGCCATTCAATCTTCGCTCCAGGCTACACATCGTACACTTGTTTCAAGATTAACCTCCTGAATATGGATATTTTTGAGGAGCCGTTCACTTGCGAGGACCCTGGGCTGGAGGATCTGTACATCTTATCCCGAATTGATGTCAACATCGTGGCTCATGATTTCTCAGTCGAAATCAGGCGAGATGGGCGTGATCTAGTCTGTGAAGTTATATCTGATTGGCCCGTACATCATAGTGAGTATCACTGGTCTGTTTTTACTTCGACCGGATTCGAGCATCTCCAAACCAAAGTTCATCGGCTTTCTATGGAGAACATGACCCTGAACCCTTTGCCAGTCAAATGCGTTGCTGACTTCGTCTATTTGGCGAGTCCATTCTCGCCACCTCCCCAGTCTCTGAGAATCACAGAGCGCCGAGTTAATGCAGCTACTTTTGTGAATCAGCGCATTGCACACCGTACAAGGGAGATGTTGACCACGAGTGGAACCACCATGATATCTGACCGCGAAGCGCAGTCTGGCGCATCAAGAATAACTACGCCAAAGATGGACCCAAGTGCGCAAAGTAAGATCAGCAAGACACGAGTTCAGCTTAGTGAATGATAGGAGATTATTTTGCAGCATTCAAAGATTGGGAGAATATTGTGGAGCGGAAAGAATGGTGGAAGTTTGGGATTGCCGTAGGAGTTCCTGTTGTAGTGATTTTGGGCTTGGCTGTTACAATGGTTATTTCGCAATGGATTCGTCGCAAGGGTCGAAGAGTCCTTGTTGATTAGAGATGATTTCAGTTGCACCTAGTGTCGTTTTTTGTACGGTGTCATGGGCCATTTGTTCTTCCGTGTTCCGAAAAATGTGATCATTGGTGGTTAGTTATTTTGCCAAGAGGATTCTCTACCAAGATAATCCGAACTTGATCCGATTTCTCGGTATATCGTATCCGATTCATACCTGACTTGAAACAGGTTTTCCATCGAATAGTGCCTGGCAGAATGCTGAAGCCCTTGTCTGAGCCACAAGGTCGTTCAGTTCAGTTTTAAATGTTAGAACTTTAATTCGACAAAGCTTTGATTTAGAATGCCAAACTGCTGCAAGTGTCAACTAGACGATGTTTCAATATGATGGACAAATACAGGTGCAGGCAGATATATTTGTAATTTGCTTGATGGCCAAATCGAAATAATCTCGGTTGAGAAGTTCCGCCATATCTTCCTTGTTATCCCGAGTTTGGTAGATGAGTATGAAATACGTCAGCACAACACCGAGTATCTGCGTCACAGCAACAATCAATCAACATGAGTTTTCATTCATAGTTATCATGAACTCACCGTCATCTCAAACTCTTTTGACACGTTGAAGTATCCTCCACAAGAAATGCCAGCATCGCTAGCGTCAATGTTGTTTAACAGCAGTGTACATTCGTTCTCCAATTTCGGATCCTCACAGTATGCCAGCACCTTCTCCGTTGCCATTTTCGTATCCAAAACCTGTGAAATTACTGTATTTTTACTTTGTATTTCAAGCTCTTGAAACCGAGTATTCCGTTCATTTCGATGTGAGAGCCAAACTGCGAAGTATGTTCACGACCCGGACCAGGAGATCTCTCATTTACGAAAGCATATAAAACAAGGTATTTGAACAAACCTGACCTTTTGACGAACGCGGACAAACATTTCATATCTAATCAGCCAGTTCAGCAAGTTGACAGCCATGTAAATATTCAACTGAATGCTGGCTGCATCATCATCCATCTGCCTGATCTTGAATACCTCATCGGATTCCCCAGGGTTCAAAGTGACTGGGACTCGTAACAAACTTGCAAGGAAAGCAACACCGGTAATGAAATTCCGTGCGCACGAGATGAGGACAATGAGGTTGAACATTCGGTTCAGTTCATTCAGAATCACGGAAAGTTTTCGGAATGAGAGTCGAGACTGTTTTAAGGAACACAGTTGCTGACTTGCCGACTTGGTTGACAAAGTCTCCAAGCTGGTGGTCAGCTGCGCATAAGCCTGACTTATACAGGACGCGAAGAATGCAATCAGAAGCGGGACTCCCAGATCCCCGTTGGACAAAACTCCGAGCCCTGCAAAAAGCCCGTTTATTCAGAACGAATTATCAGAGAAACTGTTGAAACGGGAGCATTTCTAACCACCATGTGGTCAACACCTGTTTAGAAATATTGATGTTTTTCTTATCTATAATGGTCTCTTTTGAACGTATAGCCGAGGACCTGAGCGCCATTGAACAAAGAATTAGATGACCAATAAGCAGTTCAACGTGGCGACATGAACTCGTTAAACTTGATTTTTTTGATAGAATCAAGATGCCGTTTCACAGTGTCATGAACCTTGAAAACACAGAAGCTTTCGAATAAGAAGCGTAAGGTCATGGTGCGTAGTCAAATCTCACGATTTCGAGGCAAGACTTAGCACTCTGGTAGTGCACCTACCTATGACTTTTCCGATAGTCCAAGCAAGGTCAACTCCAATTCGTTTATGATCTACTTGACATAAAGGAGACAAGGCAGATAGACCAGCAACACAGCAACTCACGAACAAGAAAAGTGGTGCGAAACTGGATATTTTTCTCAAACTTCTCCGATGATCGTCTGAGAGTTCAAGCGAAAGACTGTCCAGTACAAAGACCAGTCCCTGTCGTATTTGTCGTTTGTTCCAAAATACAATCAGCATTTGCAAAGGTGCTTGTATGGCTGTAGTGATCCGGTACACCAGCGCAATCAAGCCGAAGAACTCGAGTCTGCCGGCATCATTTGGTGATGGGATAACATACTCCAGAATGTATAGAATTCCGAAGACAAAGACGGCTATGAAAACCAGGATGCTCCATGTCGTGTTGAGTATCTTGAGAGACTTGGATGTCCCGATTGCTGAGGTGGAGAATGGCAGCAGTCCGGAAACGTGTAGGTATCCGAAAAATGAACGCGAGATGTAGCTGGAAGTGTTGAGGGTAGACGCCACCATTTTAGACAGATTTCGACGTTCTGCTAATAATGCGAGCTCACAGAGAGTCTGGGTTTTTAAGTCTGGCTGATTGTTGACTGTATGATGATGTTTGCTCAGACTGAGTCCTGAATCCCCTGTGTGATTAGAGAACAGCACTTTGACGTGTTGTATCATCTTAGCTCTCAGCATGCAGCATATGAGACTGTGTGTTGTCGGCTCTTGGGCATAGCCTGGACTGCCAACAATACGACATCTCAAGGACACTCGAGCAGAGAGTTACAGTTTTATGTCTTGTACTTGAGAACAACAAGGCTTTCGCTTAGAAGCTAGCGAAATTCTACAAAATCAGCACACAACTGGGGGGGGGGGGGGACTGGCAAGACTTCTGACTTCTGCAAACTTGACCTCCATTTGCGACCTGTTGCGAAACAGGAGTCGTCCTGAAGTCAGAGAATCAATTGAAAAAAGTGGTAGGTACCGCAGAATGACTGTTTACGTGTCGGATTGTGTACGAATTCCGTGGACAATACTGCCACTTTCTACTTCATAAGAGATCATTGTCTGATGTGATCATTAGTTTTAAGAAGAGAAGTAATAAATCAGTTCTGCTTGTGGTTCTGAAAGCTGTCAGTATATACCAGCAGAAGAGAGGAACTTTATTTCTTTGCAACGATACAAAAGGTCACAGTCCGGTCCTTGATGTTAACGTTCACTTCTGGTTCCCCTGTTTCGGACATATCGCCCAGTTTCTCTGGACTGCCGGAATGACGTTAGCACACCGTGGCTACGGCTGCTCAGCTTCGCCAGGGGTATGTCTGCATATCGGAATCCAATTTTTCCGGGTCTCAGGGGTGTCTTCGTTGCACCTTTGTTCGAAAAAAACATTGGTGTAGCAGCTCTTCACCGTTTTTGCCAAAACAGCGCGAAGCGGAAAAAAGCTCTTTGGTTTGGACAACGTGCTTGACATCCATAATTTTTTCCGTTCATCCTTGAATTAAATGGTGAAGACATTAAGAGCAAATGATACGGAGACAACCGAAAAAGCATATCATGTAGCATGTTTCAGCCTTTCGGAACTGCAATCGGCATGATCTTTTGTTGTTTATGGCCAGAAATATATTTTTTGAATGACAAGACCTAACATATTTCGGAGGAGATACTGGATGAAATATGACATCTTTTAGTTTGGGAAGGTGAGAATGTACCAGAGTTTACGTGGTTTTAATACTGGTGCAGAATTGTGTTTAATTATTTGCTCCGACGCAAGAGCTTACGGTAAACGTGTTAATTTTGAATGGTATGCATAAATGATGATGATCGAACGCGCACTAACTGCCTCTCTCACATTGCTTTGTTTTTCGCAGATGATATTGTAAATATGTAAATATCATCAAGCTGAACAAAGCTGATATTAGCTGGACATGTTGCTACATGCTCCTTTCTCACATAGACCAATAAAGAGAAAGTCATTCATCAAAAAATGGTGAAGTTTGTCGCAGCAAGACCGTGTGATCTCAAGTTGGATTTGGTTCCAGTTTTCCAGGACATGAGAAAATGAGTGTTCTGCAAAGATCGCATTCCGTTTGCCTGATAAATGCGCTTCCGACATTCCTGTGGCTGATTCTGTTAGATTGTTCAGAGTAAACCATTGTGAGTAAAGTTTGGGAGGAGGGGCGGGGGGGGGAGGGAGAGTTGATTACCATACCATTTTTGCTACCTCCAAAGTCCAAACCTCTGAAAGTCGACAAAAACTGCACCTTATTCCAAGTTGTAGGATGAAACGTCAGGCTACCTATTTTGTCCCGTAGGATTGGGGGGCGGGGGGAAGCATGTTGACTGCTATTTGTCGAATACTTGTATAGCTCCTCCCTCAACAGCAAAGCCCAGCTTTCTCGCCTGGGCGTCACAATCTGCGTACTTAAACCAAATCACAGTAAGAAGTTATTCACAATCGCTTGATTTCGATACCCTTTATTCTACGTCGTATTTCCTTGATTTTTTGATTGACCTTTCGTTTATCCAAATAGTCTTCGCTTCCTCAAACATGGCTGTATTGGTCGGAAAGCAAGTTCTCGGGTTGATATCGCTACTTTGGATAGCGGGATCTTCGGCAGATATGGAACGCAACTCGTTTTACAACGGTAAGTCAACGTTTTTGGGTTAATTGTGAAACAGTTAACTAACTTCCAAGTATTTGTTATTTCGCCGTGAAAATATCCTTCCGTAATTTGGTTTACCCAACTTCTACACCACCTTAATATCATAATAACCTCCTTGAATTTTTTTGCACAACGCGTCATGAAGTTTTGCCTGTATTTAAAATGATCCAGGTATCTACCAGTAAATACAGCTATACTATAGAGCAGCAGGATTCCCACTGAGTTTTCATTTCTGGAGATTCTTACGGATCTGGCAAAATAGAAGAACTAGACTGGATGATTCGAATTGTTTTAAGATGACTGTGATAAGGGTGTTTAGTAAATATTCAATCGTGAATTTTTTCTCATTTCGAAAGAAACGGTATTTGTGCAGACGTTATCAGTTGTCCAGCTGCGCAATGCTTTTTATCCCTGGATGGTATGCATGCATGAATAACAACTGTAAGTGCGTATCGGGTCTCCTCTCTCTGTTCTATCAGGACTGTTTGTTGTTGACATTCACCTAGCAAAAACAAGTCTGATGAAATGGTGATTTTCAATGCGATTATTAGTGTGAATCAACAATAGGACATTCCGTCGTAATTTTGAATTGAACATCTTTCAAGCGAAGACGTCTTCGAAATCCAAGCGCAATCTTACTTTCATCAATCGTTACTTTAGGACATGATCCAATTCCCCAAATCTTTCGGCATGGTGACCACTCAAAACGTGTGATTAATCGAGTAAATTTGTTGTTCTAATTGCTCAAAATATAGAACCTGAAAACGAAATTCGACGGAATTCCCACCCTGAAAAAGTTCTGACAAAGAAACGACATGTTACTGCACAAGTAAATGGTTTTAAATTTAACGCCTCTGACGTTTATTTTTGCGGTTTGATTTCAGGCTCGAGCAATCTAGTCATCGCCGCTCTACTGCCGAATGATACCTACGTCTTTGACCACCTGGAAGCCCATGACCCCACGGAGTTTCACATCACTTGCCATGTTAAAACTAATGTGACACAACAACTTCCAGAACTTGTCGGAGCTAACCAACCAAAATGCCAGAAAGA